>JAYDZE010566948.1:0-12196 GCA_034509125.1 Monilaria moniliformis
GCGGGCGCCGACACGACGGGAGGGCATCGGTTGAGTGTGAGAGAGAGTGAGAGACGAAGGGCGCATGCAGGCGGCGGGCGGCGCACGCAGGCGGTGGAAGGCGCACGCAGGCGGCGCTGGTAGAGAGGGAGGGATGGAGGGAGGGAGGGAGGGAGGAGTAGCAAAATTAGGGTTTGGTGTATTGGTGAGTGAGGGGTAGCGTGTAGGTTAGATTAGGATTTAAAAATTATAATTAAATTAATTTAAAAACAGAAATTAAAGTGAACCGGTCGAACCGGTTTTCGGTTCCCGGGTGAACCGCCCGGTTTATCCGGTTTGAGGTGGTTCGATGCATCAGCGGTTTTTTAGCTTAGATCGGACCGCTCTTCTTACCGGTTCACGGCCGGACCGGTCCGACCGGCCGGTCCGAACCAGTTTTTAAAACATTGGTTCAAATTTAATTTTCAGAAAATTTCAAATTTTGGGATCAGTTCGAATTATGCAAAAATCTGAAACGAAATCCGAATACTCACCTTTAAAAATAATTATAATTCATAGTAAATCCCCGTCGAGATTCGACGGATTACACGCTAGTTTCTTACAACATCATAACTTGCCATGCACAAATATGAGCAACGAAATCCGCGTTCTGTTTTAGTAAACCCAACTTTGCATATCTCATATGATAACCTTTTCAACGGTTATCTTCAATTTTTATAATCGCTCGACAGATTTATAGCTTCAAATTAAGAACGGAAATAAAAAGGGGGAAATTGTAGATTGAGAAATTTGGGCTGTTGTCGACGGACGAAGTGGCATCGCTGATGGGGCAGTGTTGCGGAAGAAGCGTTATATATATATATTTAATTATTTTTATTGATTTTTAAATAAAAAGACTATAACGAATAAAATGAAAATTTCGTTTAAAATTACTTTAGGGATTTATGTTTTTGGTAGTCCATTAGAGAGAGGTCCAATTTGGGCTTCAACGTTTAGCCCTCACCTATCGTAGATGTATCTTGTTTTCTTTCGAATTAATTAATGATATAGGGTGTATATTAGTATATATTTGATTATATGAATTTTAGTTAATTAACAATTAAATTGTTAATTAATTAAAGCATGCAAAATATAATAGGTCCATATACTTAGTGTTTTATGTAGTATAATATATATATATATATTTTACAATAGAAAAATAATAGACTTAAGTCATATTTTTTGTCAAATACATAAATATGTGGAGTTCAATTAAGATTTTCTAGCTTTCTTAAATTGAACGATTGTATAAAGAAATATTTATGCATTAGATTCGCATACACGTGAGTACCAATAGTGGTGGATTCCATCCGTAGGACTCGCGTAATCGCTGGAAGCATATTTCGCAACAAGTAAGTATTCCGTCTTTTGTGTAGTATATAGCTCAACACATAATTTAGTTATGAATCCATATCATATTTTTGACAGTATTTTTTTTATTGCATATCATTAGATAATGCTAAGTATTAGTATTACTAATATTAATTACCTTTTGGAATTAATGTTTGGCATCAACAATAAATATGTGAGTATGGAAGCACATAATAATTTACAAAAATAAAATGATTAGTATATGATTATACACGTATACAAATGATTATACGTAACAAAACTTCTCTTAGCCATACACGTTAATCTATATAAATTACATATAACGTGCCATGCACGCTGCATAACGACTAGAGAGCGAAGGAAACGGACTTTGTTGCCTAATTTACACCATAACCTCTTTGCTAATGCAGCAGCAGCAGTAATCAGCTAGCCACCTATTGGAACTTAAACCTTACGTTGCACCCTTTCGAGTTCGCCCTTTTCAGTTTCTGACTCGGAGGCGACGGCGACGGACATGGTGATGGAGATAATGTCCCCGGCGATCTAGACGACTCGCTCCGATTCAACGTCGTCGATGGACACTTGAGGATCCCCTTGATAGGCTTCTTCGTCCCGGCGCCTGACGAGGACTCGTCGTCGCCGGAGTTTCCGCCTTTCTCGTTGTCTCCTCCCGACGAATAGGCCGGGAAGTCTCCGTCGAACTTGAAGATCGGCGAGTCGTCGCCGCTCGGAACGTCGTGGACGTCGGCGAAGTATTCGGGGAATGGATCTTCTCGGTGCTTGCTGTCGAGGAGAGCCTCCATCCGCGCGCGAATGTCGGTGTCGTCGACTTCTCCGGCGCCGTCTAGCTGGCGCTTCTTGCTCCCGGGCAGCTTGAACCATCCCTCGGCGAGGAGTTGCAGAGAATTGAGATTTTTGAGGAAGGAGGTCTTCTTGGAAGAGGATTCTTCGTTGATCCTCCTTTTGTCGGTAGCGCCGAGCATCCCCATCGCGATGAGGCTGGTGACAAACAGCTGGCAGATGGCGCACTTGATCTGCGCGTGCCTATCGAAGGAGGCTGATTCCGTGAGGCCGACCATCCTCTTGATCCCGACGACCTTGCGTGCGAGGTCGCCGAGCTCGTACCTCTTGTATTTAGGATCCTTGTAAACCCTAGCGGCTATGTAGCCGATGTCCATTTGCGTCTTGTTGAGACCTAATTTATGGAAGGGGAAAAGCTCGGTTTTCTCGGGGATGCCGAAGCCGACGAAGCGGATCCGCTTGTCGGCGAGGAACCTGTGGATCGGCGCCGGCAGGGATTCGCCGGCGCCGAAGCGGAGAATGACGCAGCCGACTCCGAAGCTGAGGAGGAGCAGGATGACGGAGGGGTCGCGGGGATGGCACATGACGTCGAGGCCGACGACGGGGGGCTGATCCCATGTCTTTCCGTCGGGGAAGAGGAAATCGATTTTGCAGAGAGATTCGAAGATCTTCTTCTTGAAGGTGATGCCTTCAAGCTTCACCTCGAAACGGTTGGTGCGCAGGTATACCACCCCTGCCATTACTGGAGCGAGAATCAGGTCTGTGTGTGATCGAGAAAGACGAAGAGATGTACGTAGCAGTACTAGCTAAGCGTAAGCACACGGTCTTTGGTTGTGTTAGCAATGTGCCAAAGACAAGGAGATGAGCCAGCCGAGCGTGGTGGCCATCTGCGTGCGATCGATCACCATAAAACTCAAACTGGATGATTCATACGTAATAGACAAAGGATCCACGAAAATGAGGGGAAATATTCTTGGTTCCTTCTTTTTCACACCGTTGCTTTTTTTCTTCTATTTTTTTAATGGATATGCTCATTACTCAGCTAACGATTCCCCACGAATATAGTGTTTTGTTTCTACTTAGTTTTAAGAAAATTACAAAAAATCGACCTCATATGTTGTGTTTACAAATCACTCTAGTATTTAATAAAAAAATCGGATTATAACAATGTACGTCACTCAATTTAGGATGTGTTTGGTACGATGAATTAGACCGATATTAGATTAGTTGTCTTGGTAACCCACTTCTATAATCCGACCGCCCGCGATTGTCCTAGGCCTGCGACTATTTCCACATCAAAACACTTCCACTTTAGTGCAATTGCTAAGCTGCCCGCAAACAGTAATCCACGGTGACACTGCTTTCTTTCGTTTTTACCCTCACGACGGTAGCTGAAGTAGTAGCTGCCGCTGCCGTTGCGGATGCGACAGATAATGGAGGCGGAGCGGCTGCTTAGCAGCAGCGCCACCGTCGCAAAATTGCAGGTTGAACGATTTGGCGGCGGAGAGAGAGAAGGCGTTGGCGATGAAAGGTAGGGAGAAGGATGTGAAGCTGAAATTTTACAACAATTCTGCAATTTTACGAGAAGGTATGGAGAAGGCGTTAAACTCGGTGTTTCTTTCCCAATTTGGGGATTGTGGCAATTGTTTATCTTGTCATCTTCGTGAATTTTCGAGTCAATTTTAGGGGTTTTGAATTTTAGAAACGGTGACGAAACTCTGCTGCTGAGGATATTTGCATTTCTTCTCCTTTTTTTCCTTCGTTGAAATTAGCCACAATTTCTTCACATCTGCCTTGAATATGGATTTTGAGAGAAAATTGAAAACCAGCTACTGTAATAATGAGGAATTTTGGTTTCTTGTTCGTGTTGTTGATTGGAGCCAGCTTCACGATGATTGTAGAAGGTGGGAATGGCAATGGAAACGGGAATGGGAAGGACAAAAACGTAAATTCTCATGAATTCTATTTATTATATAATAATTTTATTATTAGTTTTTGAATTCTATATGGCCGTCATTTTTGTAACAAAATTAACCTTGTATATGATAGGATAAATTAGGTTAAGATTAGATTATTAATTATAATTTTAATTTAAAACATATCCTTAGAGAGTAAATAATATTGACCTCCCCCAACCAGGACTTGGCGCAAGGAAACTTGACTCGATGCGGGTGATTCAGACTTCAGACCACCGCCATCATAATTAGTTACCCCCAATTTTTATTTTACAAGTGCTCTTCAAGCATCATCATTCAAACTTGAACAACTTCTTGTTTTGCATTATTGCCTTGCTTTACAAGAAACTCTGAACCAGTCAACCCTTTCCCTCCGTTTATCTAACCATAAGAATTAGTTTCTGTTTATGTTATGATAAACTAAAAAAGTTGGAGTTCTGTTTTCGTGAAGAATAAGACTCCAAACCACAATCAAGGACGAAAGAAGAATAGCGATCAGTAGTAATGCTCCCTCTATTGAAGCTCGGAACGCTTGCCCTAAAAACTCTGAGCAAACCCATTGCCGCTAGACTCAAGAATCAGGCCGGGATTCACCCGAAATTCAGAAATATGATAGTTAGCGTAGCCCAGGTATTCTACATTCTTCTGGGGTTTGTGATTTTGTTGAAATGGATCATTACGTTTTAGTGGTATTTACTATGTTTTTTTCAGAATGGCATTCTGTAATGTGTCTATTAAATCGAGGGTGAAATCGTTTGTCTAATTTTGAGATTTTGTCTCTGTATTGATTAAGACTTCTGCCTAAATTCGATTTTTGGCATTCGGTGTTTTTCCTCTAAACCCCATGATTTAGCAATTTTTAGGTCATTGCTGGGAGCCTTTAAATTTGTGCTGCATATTTAGTGCCTATGTGATTGCATTGAGGGAATTGATTTAGTGCAATCTGAGTTCTACGTGTTATGAAAACCTTATTGAGCCCTCATTTTATAGTTTAGCTCGTCTTTTTTATTAGATATATAATTAGATGAAAATGATATCTGGAAAATTCAAGATATTTATATAGTTTTCCGATGAATTAGTTTCTACATACGGCAATTTCTTCCAGCTATCTTGTTTGGCTTTATTGGTGCATTGATTACTGAGGAATAGGGCAGAGCTTTGGCTCTTGGATGTTCATATTCCCACTGGCTTGTAGTTTTAGTTTAGCTCTAGAATCTGTAGAATTTTCTGTAATAGACGTCACTTGACTTGTCAGTGGTATTCTTCTGCTGGATACCTTAGTCGTCGACTCGTTGCATCAGATTGGTGTTGGTTTTTGTTGCTTTAATTTTACGTATTTGGTCATATGATTTGTGGGATGTGTAATCTTATGACTTTTGTCTCATTCATATCATTTTCTCTTTAGGATTCGCCTTCTTTTCAAAATTCCATCTTTCTGTTCTCCTCTGATTCGGACACAACATAAATAATTTGTGTACTCTTGCATCTGCTGAATTATAGTCTTGAAGCTCTCTAGGAGTTGACCTATCTTAGTGAACTAGCACTGATTGGTTCAGGTGTCGCCCAATGTGCTTGGCCATCACTGCATTTTTAACTGGTTTATTTCATTTCTTGCTTGAACCAGGCTAATCACAGGATCACAACAACCATGCAAAGGCGCATATATAGTCATGCAACAGATGTGGAAATCCGACCTTTGAATGAAGAGAAGGCTGTTCAAGCTGCAGTTGATCTCATGGGGGAACTCTTTGTCTTCTCGGTATCTTTTTTCCAACTTCAAGTTTCCTTCAGCACTTATTTGTGTTGAATTTTCTTGAATTATTGTAGTTCTTTAATATGCTAGGACATGAATATTTGGTAATTCAACTGTAACATTTCCGTGCAGGAACATTTGGTATTTCAACTGTAACAAACTTGTCCAGGAAAAATGTAAAAAGAACACAAATTTTGCACTTATATTTTGCCTGATTCTTTTTTATTTCCAGCCTGTATTTACTGGGTCTAGTTCTGAAATTTTTTGTTTCCACAGAAAACCACCAAATCCCTTTAACTTCAAGCACCCTTTGTCATTATCTTTTGAGTTAATCTTTTTAACTGTATACAGCTACCTTTGGCTCTTAATATTTGATATTCTACTGATTTTGATTGGCAGTTAGAACCATAAAGAAGCCTAACAAATACTTATCAAATAAGTAATTCAAGATTGCTTTGTCATTTTATATGTAATTGCAGTTTTAAACTGGTTTCATGGTCATATACAGTCTACTTATCTTAAAATAAAGAAAATACAGGAAGAAAGATAGTACAGCCTCAGCACTTTCTGAACTGATATTTGTGATTACTGATTACCTAAGAAGGTTAGAGATAATCCAAATTTATGCCCATGTACATAATTTATCACCATTCTTTTTAATTCGTTACTGTTTGAGTACCTGCACTTACTACTTGCTATGAGAGCTGTTTCTAGAAAAAAGGTCTTTCTCCATTCTAAATTATAACTTGGTTGAGTCATGCTTTGGAACTTTATAAATCTGTTACTGCATTCAAAGGATTTACTGGTTTAACTTCTATGAAATCAGTGCTGGTGACCTTATTTGAATGGATTTAGAGTATCTCGAAAAATCTCTGAAGATTGTAAATTGCAAAATTGCTCGTAGTGTTTATGATTTATGCTGGCAAGAAGCCATTGAAGCCTGTAAAGACTACAAATGACTCTTCTCTACATTCCCTTACTGTAGTTTCAGAGCAATAGTTTCATTATTTTGGTAATTGTGGAATTGAAAGGCATTTTCACTTTTTACCTCATGATAGCTTTGTAGCCATCTATAAAAAGCAATAATTCATACTACATGACTCATTCTCGTTTTGATGATGTTCCAAATTATGTGATCAGGTAGCAGTGGCTGCTTTGTTCTTCGAGGTACAGAGAAGTGCTCGATCAGAAGCAAAAAAGGAAGAAGTTCGCAGGCAGGAAATGGAGGTATATATGGGATTCTTTTTACCCTAGTTGAGTTTGCATTCATTATGTGTGTGTTGAGTTTCTGTTAATTGGACTAAGCCTGGTATGCCTAATGTTCCATCAACGAGACAAAGCAATCAGGATTCCTTATTATTGTCCACATTTTCTAGCATCTGGATTGTTTAAAACTTACAAGCCGCTGTCCAAACAATTTTGTATTTCTATAGGTTGCTTTTAAACAGAACAACGAGTTATGGTGAAAAACTCTGTTTGAAAATCATCATTAGTATCCTGCTGACACATTATTCAAAACTGAATGGTTTCCAGGGAATGAGGCAACGGGATGAGAAGTTAGCACAAGAGGTAGAGCTTCTGAAGCAAAAACTAGCAGAAATCGAGAAAATGGCCAATGCACGAGGCCTTGCCGGAGTGTTTAATTTCAGACAGGCTCAAGCTGAAGAAGCCAAACCAACACCTCTAGCTTGATCTGCTATAGTCACTAATAATTAATCTATTATTGGGTGATACAGAGGGCTCTAATTAACCCTTGAATCTGTGGCCCTACCCTGATTCACCTCTTCCCATTCTTTTACCCATTTTTTAAAGAAAGCTGAAAACAATAAGAAGATAGATCAAATTCTAGCCATCTTTTTGGATGAAAAGTTGTGCGCCACAGGAGTTTTTGGCATGGGTTGTTAGTTGATGGAATCATGAAAAATATTTGAAGGGTCTTTGTTTATTTGCGAGAAAGCCGAGTGCTGCTTTTGACAGATGCATGATGATGATGGAATGTAATTCCATTTAGGCCATTTGAAGGTGCTTGCTGTTTGAAAGATTACATGGTGAAGTGCATAATTCGGTGGTGTATCATGTATGTCAAGAGTGGACAGCGAGAAGGAGAATCTTTGTGGGTGGAATTTGCGCATTATGCGTTTCTCGCCTCTTTTTCCCTCAATCGCACATATCACAAGGTTTTATTGGTGGATGCTCTCACTTTCTCCTTTAATGCAATCTGCTGCATTATTGATTCAGACCATGTAAATGAATGGAACAATTTTGCTATGACATTTTGCAATCACAATTTTCTTTTTTCAATCTGAAATTGGGCCTATTTGTCTTGTGGATCTGGGTCTACCGTCGGGTCTATTATATAGTTTCTAGTTATTATTGTTGTTGTTGTTGTTGTTGTTTAATCAGTCAATGTGCACATATATATAAACGCGGTGGTAACTCTCGTTTGTGATCTAGCGGTGGAGTAACGAACTTGTGATGGAGATGTCATGAGATTTTACGAGCGTGTCTAAATTGACATCATATGTACGCAATACACCTGTTGTAGCAACTGCGAACATGTTAAAAACAAAAATTGCTAGTTGTTTTCTTTTTAATCGAAGATGGGATGAGACCAAGCTTACGTTGGCTTTCTGATGAAAAGTCTGAGTTTGATTTACCATACTAGAATTTGGGTTTTAAATTCTAAGATGGATGGACCAATCCCTAAGGCATGAGAAAGTCATAAGACATGGTGCCATTTAATTATGTATGTATAATTTTTAAATATTATATATTTTAGACAATTATTTATTTTAAAAAATAGAAATTATACTTGAATTATTAATTTTTTTCTAAAGTTTTACTTAACTTGAAAATCTATCTTTTCTACAGTCGTGTTTTCTATCTTCATCTCGCATTGCTATAATATTTTAAATCTTAATTATGAATTTTGAAAAAAATACATCCCTTCGTTCATAAAAAGTATCCCACAAATTTTATTATGGATCTCCACAAAAAACCATTTTTTTTCCTACATAGTAAAATCTTTAATAATACATTTTATCCACAAAACACGCATTCACTAACACCTACCAACTATTTTCTTAAAACATGTGCCAATCAAACATGGGATACAATTCGTAGACGAATAGAGTATATTCTTATCTATTTTATAAAAAAATTAAATTATTATGACTGATACAAAATTAAAAATAAAATCAAAAGTAAAATATTTTAGGTTATATTACTGTCAATAATGAATTATGAGAGTGAAAATAAACTATAGGTTAAATGATATATGTAGGAAGAGAAAAATGAATATTTTATTTGAGCATGGGATCGAGGGAGGTTGATTCATGTAACAGTAGAATCATAAATTTTTAGTTTTGTAATAAACTAAACATATACTTCATCCGTCCGCCATAAAATGTCCCACTTACCAAAGATAGACGTCCACAATAAAATATCCCATTTCACTTTTACTATTTTTGGTAAATGAGTCCACACTCCACTAACTCATTACACTTACATTCTATTATAAAACTAATATATAAAAATAGGACCCATATTCCACTAACTTCCACCCCCTTTTATTTATATTTATTAACAAAGTCAAACAATATCATAAAACCCGCGCTAGTCAAAATGGGTCAGTTTATCGCGGACGAAGTGAGTAATTCTTTATAGTTAAACGAAATTCCTCTTTTCCCCAGAGAAATTGGTTGGACCCATTGAATTCTCTTGGGCTTATAAAATTGAAGGCAAGGGCAGTAATGGTAAATAGAAACATATATAAAGGGGTAAATGCCGAAGGTTTGGCACGCGCAGTCGCATTGCTTTCACCAATTGCGCACAGAATCAATCCCGTAGCCAAATATAAAAGTGAAAATCACTGCTTTTACCCTCCTCGACTCAGTGTCAGTCGTCACGACAGACCCCACTACTCTCTCTCTCTATCCACTGCGAACCGGTAAAGTCCCATCCCTCCTCCTCTCTCTCTCTCTCTCACTAACGCACCTAGGCAGGTGCACAATGTGGTGCTTCATATGGGCTGCCCTTTAGCTATATGGCATATTTTCCTTTACTTCTGTAAATAAGATTTTCCAGGACTTCGCGGATGTCCTTTTGTTTTCTGAGTCTTGCTTTTCAGTCTTTCGTCTCAATTTCGCGACTTTGCTTGAGAGTTGAGACCATTACGTGATTGCCGAGCAATTTAGGGTTTGTAACTTCAATTTTTGTTTAACTGAAAACTTCTGTTTACTTGTTCATTGTTTGCTGGCGTTTTGCCTTTTTAATCTAAATTGGGCACCCCTTTAAGAGTTGAACATTACTGCCCTAATTTTTGTGATCTGATTTGCAATTTGATTCGTCTCTATCGTTTAGGTAGAGAAATATCTGGTTTGCTTGTGGAAATTGTTCGTTGTTAGAATTGAAAGGTGCAGATTTAGTTTTGTGTGGATACAGTTTGCTCTTTTAATCGTTCCTCAGTTGCATGTTCCTTCTTTTTTCTTTATTTTCTTTGGCAATGTTACCTTTTGGGGTTTTTTTTGAAGGGGGCGGATTTGATTTGCTGAGATGGGGTTCAGGATTTTGCCTTTACTTTTACTAGTTTATTTGGATGGGTCTTTATACTTCTTGCTCTGATCCGTTAGTGACATCTTCAGACTGCTCCTGAAATTTTCTGGTATTACTTGGATGGGGAAGGGTTCGAAGAGCGGGGCATGCAAGTCCTCATCACACCAGCTCTTCAAGGACAGGGCGAAGAATCGCGTGGATGATCTACAGGGGGTCTTTAGCGATCTCCAATCAGCTAGGAAGGAGAGCCGCTCAATTGATGCGGCTGTGCTTGAAGAGCAAGTTCACCAGATGCTTCGTGAGTGGAAATCTGAGCTTTGCGAGCCCTCCCCAGCTTCTTCTCTGCAGCAGGTATTCCTTGGCAGGAGGTCCTAGATTTATGCTTATACCTGCATCTACATTTCATGAGATCATCTCCTCTTGAGTTCTGTGATCTATAACCTGGATTTGGACAGTTGAGTTTGAGTGATGCCAGCTTGAGGACAGTGAGTTATGCATTTCTTTCTTTGTAGTTCTTGGGATGGCACATGGCGATCCTTATCTGTTCCTTTGTCGATTCTTCCAATTTTCTGCTTTTATCTGCGTTTGGATATCATGTATATTTTCACGTTACTGGCCCGCTGATTAGCATACAGTGGTTTGTGTTGGGAAAGGTTCTTTCTTCTGCTTTCATCCTCCATGTATGGGGTATTTGCGGAACTATTTTAGTGGTGGTCTTGGTTTTAGTTTATCATGCAAATGATTGAAGATACGCATCCATCACCCCTACAATGATTGAGAACTTTGAGTTTGAATTGATATCATTGTACAGGGGGGAAGCCTTGGTTTTTCATCAGAGATTTGTCGGCTGCTGCAGCTTTGTGAGGAGGAAGATGATGCTTCTAGTGCGTTGGCTGCGCCAAAACCAGATCCTGATGCACAGAAGGCTGTGGATGGATATACTTCTCAAGAGGTTCTTAAATGGCTATTATATCTTTGGTATTAGATGTTTTTGTTTGATGTCTTTCTAATAATGGTTATCATGGTAGTTTTGAATATATTATGTATCTATCTATTTTCTGATTAGGAGCTTTACATGGGCTGCCAGCCATTTTTCACACTTGCTCCTCTATATAAATTTAGAAATTTTGTTTTTGTTTATGCTCTGAATGATAAAAGAACAGCAATTGTTATTGAACCAAATTGTGTTGCTATTGGATTATCTCTTGCATTTTGCTCTTCTATGTATCTGCAGCCTGCAGGTACTAAAAACTAATCCTTTTCCTGTGGATCTGTTCATTGAGAAATGAATATGTAAAATTCTACTCAATCTTCACAAATAGTGTCTCTCTATTTCTAAATGGTCCTTGCTGCTGCAGTATGTGGATGCAGTCTGAAAAGAAAACAATATTGGATTGCAAATCATATGTTGTCTTTCAATCTTTAAAGTTCTTTCAAGTGAAAATCTGTTGATCATAGGATGCTTTGACTATTATATGTGTGACTACATCTCTGCTATTCAACAACTACGCATTTTCCCTTTTAAACACAACAAAAATAACTTAATATTTGGTATCGAATCTTTTCTGTAATTTGGAGTAATATACACCTAGGATGCCACCTGTGCCCTGAATTGCTATGATTTTTCTTTCAACTTTCCCCTACTGTGAACTGGCTGTCCTCACCCCATTTTGTTAGTTTCTTTCTTGCAGAATTTTAATGTCCCAAAGGGTCCTCAAGAACAAGGCTTCCAGTTGGTGGAGCAATGCAAAAATGCTGCCATGGGAGTTAACATGGAAATGAA
>JAYDZE010566970.1:0-30527 GCA_034509125.1 Monilaria moniliformis
TCTTTCCATAAAAATCGGTTATACCATAACTGATCAGAAAATAAAATTACTAAAATATCCTTCGGCTATTATAAAGCTGCCACGTGTTATGCATATCTACCGTTTGATTTTTGAAATGGACGATCAAGATTGGTTCTTGGTTCTGCAATAAAAATTGGTTCGGATTTGATTACAACTCTATATATATATCTTCAAATTAAATGAGGATTTTTTTTTTTGGAAATGGGATTCATGTTAAGTAAGTTTACTTAATTAATACCTATAAACTAATAAACCCTCCACATCCACACGCTTTTTCGACAACGAAAGTTCCGTAAGCAATGTCATAAGCACGATATTGAACTTTGAAAGCGATAAACATAAACGATCACAACTTCAAACAATGAGATCTTCCATCCCAAAAATGGTGAGAATTTTCTATCTTGGAATGGAAAATAAGGAGCAATTTAGTCCAAACAACACCTTTGACCAAAATATTGACTACCATTTGAAGATGGGGGAGTCAAATATGTGTGTTTCATCTTGGCTAGAATCAAAATATGTCTCTGGTTAAGGTTGTACAGTTTTGGACCATTCAATGCACCACGAGGCACAACTCGAAATAATGAAGTTATAATTCAAAACATGTGTCATAAAATGATAATGCATATCAGCCTAACATTATTGCAGATGAAGCCCACAGAGGATTGAATGTTCCCAGCTGCCACTAGGAAAATCTTCTGTCTTAATTAGCCACCACACGAGTAATGCACGGTCTCGCACTCGATTCTCGATTAATTCTCTTACAAGTATTTTTCATTATTTTCATAAAAACTAAAGATGTGATTGGTATGTAAAAATATATCAATTTAAGGAGAAGAAAGTAAAATACCACTTGATGGAACTAATAGATCCAGATTTACATGCTCGATCATATCTTTGAAAAGGCGGATCTTATAAAGCTAAAGGATTTTGAATTCTGAGAGAGAAAACCATGGAATTAATAATAACCATGGATTCAGTCATTCAGAAACGTGAAACGATAACCAATGGGCAAATACTGGTGGAATTTGAGAAAATAATAATTTTATATAAATTCTAATAAACAAATAATATTCCATCCGTCCCATAAAATAGTGTACATCACGAGTTTTAATAAAAGTTAGGTGGTATGATTTGTGAGTGGAGAAAGAACACCACTTTATTGTTTTTTATATTAGTTAATATATATTATTTTGGGTCATATTTGGTTTATTTTGTAAATAGGTGCGCAAAATGAGAATAAAGTATAAAATTAAGTGTGTCCAAAAATGAAAGTTAAAAAGTGTGTACTATTTTGTAGGACATTTCAAAATGACAAAATGTACATTATTTTCTGAAATGGGACAACATTTTCTAGATGAGGCGCACCTCATGTGCGCACTAATTCACAATTCATGCAGGTTAAGTCCAACACATATTTCATATGTTGACTTTTGTTCAAAAAAATAGTAATTTTTTGTTGAGAATAACAATCATTTTAACTGCAATCATGTCTTTTTGGTAAAAAGATTTAAAAAAAAATCAAAGAAAAATTACTATTACTTTTCTTAATGAGAACTGATTTTTTTTTTTTTATATAACAACTATTTCTTTCATCCATAAAAAATATACCACAATTGTCTAATTTGACATCTACAAAAAATATACCACTTTTCTTAAGAATATAACCTCACATTCTATTTTATATCTCAACCTTACAAATACCTCTTATTTATATATAAAAAAAAAACTACATTTTTTTCTATATAGTGAGACCGTTAATAATATTTCATCCACTAGATCACAAGTTAGGATGTTCAAATCATGTCATAATATAATATTCCATGACGTAATATACATAGTGCACCCAAACACCTAAATGAGGTAACATTTGACTTTAGCTATAATCATATAGGCTTCTTAAATTATATTTACTTGTCAATTAATTATACCCATTCATTTATTTTCTTTGTATCTATTTATTTATTATGTGAAAAGCTCAATCTCTACAACCGACATTTATAGTTGAAGTTTGTGCCAATTTATGTATTTATTACTGAACCTCTGCTCAAAATTGTGATAATTCAAAAAATTTGTCTTACAAATAATAATTTTTGAAAAAAATTATATTAAGAATATTTGTGTGCAGGTTTGATTTTATTTTTCCATGAGAATCCACAACAGATACTTTTAGTGTGCGCTAGGTAAATCTAAGTTATTATGCAACAGTTTGCAAACCACACATGATAGACAAATTATACTTAAAAAAATCAGATACAACAGACGTTTTTGTGCAATAGTCTACAAACCAACCATGTATGACAAATGTTCTTGTGCAATAGCTTCCAAATCAACGAAATATGATAGATGCTTTTTTGCAATAATCTGCAAATCACAAAAGACAGGTGAACTACATTTGGGAAATCAAATATGACAAGCTCATATATACTTGTATAGATGTTCTAAAATTTGAACCTATATCACACATTTGGTCTAAGACATGGTTGACCCTTACTTATGATAAAAGTGATATCTAGCTAGGTATTTTAAGTTATAATAAGGAATCGTTGATGAAAAACTTGATATATAGATGAGATCACTAGTTCCTCTATTTCGTATCCTACAGCAAACTCTTTCCTATTGAATGGTGTTAAAAAGGTTTGCTTCAGTTATTTGGACAAACAACTTGAAATATGAGAGTATCTCTTTCAAACACACTGAGACAGTGAGACTCACAAGTTGATTCAATCATAAACAAATCTTCTAATTAGATTAAAATTTAGATGATCAAATTTTTTAAACAATTATTGTAATCTAAAAATTTATAGTATGTGTACTAAGATTCATTAATTTAATTAACAAATACGAAATAAATTAAGTTAATTACAAACTTAACGTACTTACTAGTAGTTACAAAATACAAGAATTACCATGACAAGTTACTAAACTCAAAACTTGATCACTAATTACACGAATTCTACTAGATATGACTACCACCATTGATGACCCTTACCAAGGGTTACCAGCTATAAGACAAAACCATTAATTAAAAAAAAAAGTTGGATGATTTGTGTGACCTAAAGCTGCAACAGCCTCAACGTTAAAAAAAAAGGTTATGTGATAGTGACATGTGTCACATGCAGTATAATTTTTTTATTTATTTAAATATTATACATGTAAATAAAATAAAAATAAGTATGTATTATAAAAATAAAAAATGATGATTTTTTCTCTATAAAATATAAAATATTTTCTGTTATTTTTTAAATAATATTAATATATTAAAATTAATTATATTTTTTATACATAATTTAAAATATATAAAAAAAAAATATTTTATTAGGTTGGGTTGAGGTCGCGAATGGAAATAGAAGTTGTATTAAGTTGGGGTTGTGTATATGGATGAGAGAGTAATGAATACTTTATTAAAAATTTGAATTAGATTGAGCCGGATAAAGATCACGGATGGAGATAGTATAAGGACGAATAACTTTATTTACAATCCCATTGACCAACAGAATAATAGTATAAAGAACAATAATAGATGGATTAAACTTTCAAGATTGTAATAGTGGCAACTGAGACCACACTGGAAAACTAGAGTGCAGAGAAGGCATTGAACACATAGTATCATTGTCTGAAGACTGACAAGAAAGAGAGTTGCCGCTGAAATTTTGGATGATTTGAAAAATCTAGACTTCTCTAATCCAATTTGAAAATCTCTTGAATACATGCGAGATGACGAAGAATATTTTGACAAGAAACTAAAAGTGATTAAATACATAAGAATTTGAATCGGTACACTTATTACGTAAAACCTTTAAATTGAAATAAGACTGTTCAAAGTAAATATTCAACCCTACACTTCTAGTTCTATTTGAATAAGGAAATGAGTATTATATTATACTTATGTTAGAAAGTTTGAGTTATCCCCTTTTTAATTATTTGGTCAGTCACATTCCAATCTTTTGCCAAATAAATTTGCAGATTGTGCGTGATCCTCAAGCGTGGGATTCCATATTATATTATAAATAAATAAATAATAAATTTATACTTTTTTTTCACTAGGGTCAGAACAACCCATTTAATAAATTTATACTTAGTACACGTAGAAAAAACTTGTCCTGAAACATAGTTAATTAAACAGATCGAAACACGCATATGAAGTTGAGGGAATGGTTGCTCAAACGGGGGCAAGGGATCCACACGTTTTCGATTTAATATTATTAATCTAGGCCTCCCATTTTATTTTATTTTTATTTTCGATCTTTTTGGTCCTACATGTAATTAGTTATTTTATTTCTATGTTTATAAAACAAAATAAAATTACAACTCATGCCGACGAGTCCAGTCAGCATGGATTTGTCGGAATTATCCACCGGTTTGGATTTGGTTAAAATTCAAATAAAAAGTATTAATCTGTAATTATCACCACATTAGCCATTTTCTTGAAAAAATGTCAAAAGTGAGGGCAGAAAATATCTCTCTGAAAATTGGATCAAATAAAAAGCAAATTTAAAAATATAAATGAGGATGGATCGTCAATAGTTAAATTATAAAGATTTGTGGACTCATTAATTGCTGAATAAATTTGTGGTTCTGGGTTCAAATTCTATATAGAGGCAAAAGTTTCATTTTCTTTTGGATTTATTAGTTTTCACAATAAATTTATTATGTTTCACAATCTCTAGTTTATATTGTATGGAAACGCATAATTATATTAATATTATCCATCTATGCTATCATCCACTCGTCCACCATAAAAAGATTGCTAATTTCAAAGAACATTTGGTATTAGTACATTAATGTAGTTTTTTTATGTCCATTCATTTTAATAATATATATTTTACCTAACTATTAGCTTAAGCTTTATAAAGCGATCAAGATAGTGTTCTGATTTGAAAATTAAATAATTAAGAAGATAAAAGTAAGACATTAAACAAATAAAAATAATTGAATTTGCTAAATGAGGCTGGGGTCGTGTGGTTATTGGAATTCGGTGATGCCTGTTGCGGGACAACTCGGGTCCAGTTCTTCTTTTGGAACCTAGTTAGCACACGTTGTCGTGTCATTTAATATCGAAATTTATTTTTTAAATAAACTTTAATGAAAAATATTTCAGAAGGTGACAAAACAACTTAAAGTGATGAATAATTCGGTGTAATATTCAAAATTGTCACACATATATATGCTCGTGTCGAACTGTTCACATTGTACCTAATGAATTTCTGCGTGCCAAAATCACATTTAATATTCTTGATTACATAATCAAAATGGGACGGCAGATTGTTTCACAAATCAGGAAATTGAAAACTAAACAAATATAAATTGCGATAACCAAAATATAGAAATTGTTACTTTTAGTGATATATCAAGAATTGTAAGCCATTGGTTATTATCTAAATGATTGCAAATAAAAATTCTGAAGCACAAGAATTCCGAGTGATTGCTGAACAATTAGGTTGATCATTCATGGCGATGAGCTGGCGGTTTGACAATGTTTAGAGACTTAAATGTTTTGTTTTTCAAAGAAATGACTGTTCCCTTTATTTCATGTCTTGCCTTCATCATAGTATAGGCAAATGTGAGATTCAAGTTCAACGCCGGCTGCCAAGGTTCAAACCTATATAAATATTGCCTTTTATTTTCAAAGAAATTCTGAGCATGGACGTAACTGTAGGATGGAATTTACCATCGTCTTTTTATTCAGTATCTTTTAACACTTCTGGTAGAGACGAGTATGTTTATTCTTTCCTCTCTCCGACAAGTCCCTTTGCGTATCCTTCATAGGAAGCTTCATTTGAATATTATCACTACCATAATTCCTACTACTATATATAACCCCTCCTTACGTACCCTTAAACATTCTATATACAAACATCTTCTCACATTTCTGTAATACTGAAAAACAATGTTGAGAAACCAAGAGCACATTCTGTCCAAGATTGCCAACAACGACGGCCATGGCGAAAACTCGGCGTTTTTCGACGGTTGGAAGGCCTACGACACCGATCCTTATCATCCCACACAAAATCCTAATGGAGTTATTCAGATGGGCTTAGCAGAAAACCAGGTAATGTTATTTATTTGTAATTTCTTTTTTATTACTATATGTTGTTGTATTTATTTGTTTATATATTTTTGTGCAGCTTTCCTTCGATTTAGTGGAAGAGTGGGTGAGGAACAACCCGAAGGCCTCCATTTGCACGGCAGAAGGGGCGAGCGAATTCAAGGACATAGCTATTTATCAAGATTATCATGGCTTGCCAGCATTCAGAAATGTAATAATTTATGTCACAATGGTTATCATCAACTAAATATATTTTCAAGATTCATCAGATTGTAATTTTATGAATTTATTTGCTGCAGGCTGTTGCAAGATTCATGGAGAAAGTGAGGGGAAACAGAGTCCAGTTCGACCCTGACCGCATAGTAATGAGCGGCGGCGCCACCGGGGCTCAAGAAACGCTGGCCTTCTGCTTGGCCGATCCCGGCGACGCACTCTTGGTGCCCACTCCATATTATCCAGCGTAAGCCTTTCTTCATTAATTTTCTTTGATTCATTCTCGTTTCATCAGCCAAAATTATTGGTGGGGGCACCACAATTACTAATTCGTTTCTCTCTAATAAATTTCAACTCCACGACAAATACTATAATTAACTGTTTATGGACGTCTACTTAAATTCCAGCTACTTTTATCATTTTCCATGTTACCTTTCAAAGCATCTTACTAAAAGACATCACAAAATAATAGGAAAAAGACAGAATCTTATAATTACTCGAGGTCTTGAGTCCATTGTTCCTTTATATATATATGGCCTCTTACAAAGAGGGAGCTTATTCAAACTTATATATTGACAGTATCGTTTTCTGGCATGCAGAAACGACCGCGATCTGACGTGGCGCACGGGAGTCGAGCTCATCCCCGTCGTCTGCGACAGCTCAAACGACTTCAAGATGACTCGCGACGCGCTGGAAACAGCATACAAAAAGGCTCAAGAATCAAACACCAACGTGAAAGGCCTACTTCTCAACAACCCATCAAACCCACTAGGCACAGTGCTCGACCGAGAAGCTCTATCAATGGCACTAAACTTCACTAACGACAAAAACATCCACTTAATTTGCGACGAGATCTACTCCGCCACCGTCTTCGACGAGCCCTGCTTCATCAGCATCGCCGAGATCCTGCAGGAGTCCCCTGACTCCAACCCCGACCTCGTCCACATCGTCTACAGCCTCTCCAAGGACCTCGGCTTCCCCGGGTTCCGCGTCGGGATCGTCTACTCGTACAACGACGCCGTCGTCAACTGCGCCCGCAAGATGTCGAGCTTCGGCCTCGTCTCGACGCAGACGCAGCACCTGCTGGCATTGATGCTTGCTGACGAGGCCTTCGTGGAGAAATTCCTCGCCGAGAGCGCGTCCCGCCTCGGCGCCAGGCGCGGCGTGCTGTGCCGGGGCCTGGCGCAGATGGGCGTCGGCAGCCTGAAAGGCAGCGCCGGGCTCTACTGCTGGATGGACCTGCGGCGGCTGCTCAAGGCGGCCACGTTTGAGGCCGAGATGGAGCTGTGGCGCGTCATTGTCAATGACGTCAAGATCAACGTCTCTCCCGGCGCGTCGTTCCACTGCTCCGAGCCGGGGTGGTTCAGAGTCTGCTTCGCAAACATGGATGAGGAGACCATGCGCGTCGCGCTGAGTAGGATCTCCAAGCTGGTGATACAGAGCAAGAGCTCCGAGGCTGCGGCTGGGGCCGCCGTGAGGAAGCCATGCAGGAGGAGGAGCAAACTCGAGATCAGCTTGTCGTTCAGGAGGCTGGACGAGATTATGATGTCGCCTCACTCTCCGATGACGTCGCCTCTTGTCCGGACGAGGACTTAGACGGATTTTGTGGAACTGGGCCATTGTCGGAGATGACCAAAGTTGGATATGTTGTGTGGTGAATAAGAGGAAGATGATTAATTAGGGATTGATCTTCCTAAGATGCATGTGGTAGTTTTTTTTTTTCTTTAAATGTTTGGCTTTGGGGAAAATGTGATTTCAACAACTCCTGCTATAGTATCAGGTTTTTTGTCCATTTGACCAAAATGGAGTTTGTTTAGGATATGATTTCCTGAGCACTATCATTGTATTGTTTGTACTGTTTCGATAGTATTAATTGTTTGATTGTTGGGAAAGGGTAGCAGTTGGTAAAATTAAGCTTTAGCAAATATGAAGTTTAATTTGTTATTTTACTTATTGTAATTTAAGATTAATTAGCATAGCAGTTATGACTCATACTGTGCACATATAGTGGCGGATCCATAATTTAAAATGGGGGAGGGAGAGGGAACCCAAAAGAGACGCGCTGAAAAGCATCATTCACTGACTTCCAAACATAGCCTCCTTCAGTGGCTTTAAAACCTATTTTTGCACGATATTTTTTCAGTCTCCATTTGGGAGAAGCAGCATCGCCAAATTGTCCAATTGAGTTCAGTAACACAACATCCTTAGCTTGATCCTGCAGCGATGCTACTGCAACTAAAGTAGTAAATCCTCCTAAACTGAGACAACAATCATGTGTACAAGTCATGAATTTTGTTCAACATTTATGCTTTCGCCATTCAAGTAATAAAGCATTGAACATCATAATCTAAAACTAGTACAAAGTAGATATAAATAAAACAGCTTTGAACTTATCTGTTTCTAACTAAAATTGCAGGCTCTTTGGCTATCTCATTCACGAAATCCACAACTCGACAGATTGTGTTCATCTGTACAAATTTGTGCATAGTCCTTTTATTTTCTATTTTCATGTAATTAATTGATCGCATTTAGCCAAGAGTTGCGAGAGTTATCTCTAGTTTAATCCAATCTATTTAATTGACATAACACGTTTGAGGCTTTTGAATAACTAAGTGCAGATGGAATGGTTTTACCCAAAATCAAACAATAAAACATCCCATAGTCACTTTGCAGATCTGGCCATCGGTGGGCAGCGTCGGCAGTTCCCTCCAGCCCCTGCATCCGCCACTGTGTACATGTCATATTTGATGTAAAATATATGTTGGTTACCTATGTGATTTGATTAATTATTTTTCAAAGTGTTTGGTCAAAATATTGGAAAAGAGATTAACTAGAATTTTCATAAGATTATGTGATCCTATAAAAGAAATAAAGGTACGACGGACTTATTAGTTTGGAGGGTGTTTGACTGTGAGATATCTCAAATAAGCTTTCACTTTAATTGTTCACACTAGTACACGAATGGAAATTCATTCTAGGTATCATATATGCATTTTTTTTTATCATGCAACTCTGAATTTGTTTGAAAATTGTGGACTTCTAGTAACACGTGCGACAACCGATATACATAATGTAACTATGTGCTAGAATGAAACGGATATACTAGTTTATATATAGGAACTACCCGTACTTGTGGATACCAATCACAAAGTAAAATAACTCTAATGGCCAATTCCTAAATAAAACATCTAATCATCAGATTTCTAGTCAACTTATACTGTCAATTTTCATACATATGTAAATAGATACAGTATGGCAAACCAAGGCCATTTCATCTACCAAGCCTCTGATATCTGTTCCTCCAAACTTGACTTTGGGCAGATACCCAATAGTTGAGCTCTATATCTTTCTCACGACAATCATATGATGATCGACCAAATGCAGAGGATGGTGGTGCTATTCATGGGGACAAGTGAGAGGTGTTATAGCTGACATCCGAAAAAAAAAGGCAGTGAAATATCGAATTAAAGAAGCAATATGAAATTACATACTGGATGCAACACATTTGTCCGTCTTCAGTTTGTTTTATAGGAAGATAGTATGCGAGAATAAGAGGATGAGGGCGATTCACTCAATCTGTACCTTAGCTCGTTTTGAATCGTTTCTGTAATCCTCTCATTGTTTACTAATAAGATCAGATCATACTTCTCCCGTAGATGTAGATCGTAAGACCGAACCATGTAAAATCTTGTAGTCATATTTTAACGCAGTGGAACATAGAACACGGTGATATATGTGAAGACATGCACACCCGAAAATCTTATCTAGCAAAATGAACGTTCTCAGAACTCATTCAGCACACTCGCCTTCTCATTAACGACTCAACTTGCACATTTAGAAATATATGCAGGGCTGAGTACAACAGTACTCAGTGAACACACGCCAAAACACACGTACATATGTTTGAAAATATTATCACGCCATCACAGTAAAGCACGAGGTTTTATCTTAATAGGCCCGAGTTTACTAAATTCCTTTTATCTTAAAGTTCGACTGCGCAATCTAAATTCTCTTATTAATAAGTCATATCTGATCATAATGGCCACCTCCCACGGTCACCATACTTACTTGTGTCGGGAAGATGGTCACCTTCCACGGTCACTGGACCGACCAACAAATTCAATGACTCACAATCCCCTTGTGTACACTAATTCGATAAGGGATGCTACCTTTTCTGAGACTGAATTCGATTGCATAACATTTTGGCATAGCCAACAAATAGGCATTTTCATAAAATAAATATTTTTGACATGACAATAACTTTAAATCCGTGAACCTGAGTTTGAGTTTTGAAATAATTATCAAGATCATACTTTCTCAAAAACATTTAATATTTGATTATATTTCACTTTACATATTTCGGCTACGGTATGTGAGCTAGCCCGTCGTATTTTTAAGTGGATTTTCATTCCAACTCACAATTTAAACGACGTTGAGAATCTGCAAAGAATCCAACAAGTTTATTCATCATACCGTCACCAAAAATTGTCATGTGAGATATAAATGAAATCTTTTGTAATATTGATGGTTTTTTAAAAAGAAAATGTAAGTTTGAGGCATTAAAAAAAACTCAAAATTGATCTATAATAGAATTAATCATTTTTTTTTTATTCTCTCACGAGAATAGGCGAGAAACAATATTAGCATAAAACCAATTATAAACTAACGATCTAAAAAAAATGATAACTTAATACACACTATTATTTATTCCTGTATTTTTATAATTATTATAACGTATTTCCTACAATATCCACGTGTGGCTGTTGATTCAATTCGTTATCGCGAGACTTAAGCAAGTGCAGAACTTTCATTCTCAGCCGTCGATGCAGTGAAAAATGAGATCCTAACCGTAAATCGTGGCCTCTGTATTCTAGGTTCTTAAGGTGCATACCACTGCTTCAGAGAACCGTCGCTCTCTCTCTCTCTCGAAACTATTTGAAATCGCACCAAGATCAGTGAGACGGAGAGTGTAAAGGACGTGACCGTTAATATGGCAACGCCGGAAGTTCCTCTACGCTATGTCGGAGTCGATCGGAGTTCTGCCGCCTTCCGCCTCATGAAGCAAATGGTAATCTCCCGTTTCATTCACTTATTATATTTATTTATTTTATGTTATTCATAATTATGCAATTTATCAGTGTTCATTCATTATTTATCAAAATTTCCCCAAAATTACAAATATTAACTGAAAATGAATGTGAATTTTGTAGTTCCGCAGCTCAGACATATGCTTTTGTTGCTTATGTTTTTTTATTACTATAATATGATTGGGTTTAATTCAAGTTGAAGTTGTTGAACTACACCGGCATATTTTTTCATAGGCTGCATTACTGCTCCACTTTTCTCCCATGTAAAATTCATGACTGCATGTTCTCTCTTGGAACGATATGTCTAGTGCACTTCTGATCTATAGGCAATCATTTCTGTTCAAAGATGAGAAATTTCTGGCTACATTGATCACTTTGGTTAAAAGTGTTTAAGAATGTTTATTGCTAAATGAATGACTGTTCAGGGATGGGAAGAAGGCGAAGGGCTTGGAAAGGAAAAGCAAGGCATCAAAGGATATGTAAGGGTGAAGAACAAGCAGGATACTTTAGGTTGCCTTCTATTTCACCCTCTTATTTCTTTTAGTAGCGTGATAAATAAAATTGATTGGATCTTATATGAAGCTCTGCAATTCTTCTGATTTATAAACTAATGGATGATTTTGATTTGGTGCATAAAGGTATAGGAACAGAGATACCAAATGCATGGGCTTTTGATACCACTCAATTTGACAGTATCCTCAAGAAACTGAAAGTGGTATGTTCTGCCTCTTGTCTCCTTTATTATATTTATTCGACGTACTCTGTCCCATATCATGATTTTTAATTGAATATCTCTTCATTTTATGCTTTGGCAGCAAGCAGTTGAAAAAACCAAGGATGAAGGTAAATGGAAATGAAATTTGACCTGGTTTTTGGGTTTGAATGCTAGTTACATGACATGTGATTCTGCTGTATATGATAGATGATGACATTGATGAGACAAATAGAAATGAAGCTGCTGAACAATCCAGCCCTTCTAAGGACAAAAAAGAGGCAGTTGCCAAGGCTACTCGACCTCAAGGAAGGTAGGCTCATTAAAAATGCTGAATTTGTTTCTTCTATACCTAAAACATATTATATAGATTCAGCTGTGTATGACTTCTGATATCAAATATCCAGGTATAAAAAAAGAGAGAAGGGAAAGACTGTACGTGCATATTCTTCTCAGGATCTTGAAGGAATTCTTGTAAGTATAGTTTAGATGCAGCTTTCCAGTTTCTGTTATCCTATAAAAGTATGTCTAGAGAGTGTATTGCTGCATCAATTTTATAGTTGGAACTGAGACGAGCATTACATTTCCTTATTCATTTTGGTTTTATTTCCTAGTTAATAGCCATTACAAAAACACTCCGTTCCTACTAGGACTTGATAAGGTAAATCTAAACCAACAAGACAGAGGACTAAAAGAAGACACAACTAAACACAACTCTTGTACGGCAGTGACTGTGCATCACTATCCACTCCACACTCTTCAGTAATTCGCTGTCCTCCAATTCCGCATGTGTAGACCTGCCACGATGAACGATTGATATCATAGGATGCCTTTTATGTAGTTAGCAATAATCATTGGTTACCAATCTCAGGTTGGTGTTGCAGAAAAAATCATGTATTTTAATGCTGCAATTGTCTAATAAATATTCAAACACAAATTTTATTTATTTGAGTTCCATTTTAACACAGCATTAGATACTCATATTAAAAAAACCCAGCTAGCTATTTAGCAGATAGCTGAGAGATGGCATTAACATGGTACACCACGTGACGTTCTGTCTTGTCTGGTCTGTGCAGAAGCTGATAATATCTTAAGTGATGTGAATCTCCCAATCTAAAATCCTGCAGAAGTTTATTGGCCCACCTATCATTGGTAGATTGAACACTCTTTTGATTAAGTTTGAATAGCTTTGAGTTTGACTTTATAAAGCCTTTCTCATCTGATGCTCTCTTGATTTTTCTAGTATAGCTTTAGCCTTTCTCACTATCATATTAAATGAAAGTATTGCCTTAGGTGAACAAGTCTAAGGCTCCAGAGACCTGTAATGCTCCAGAAGTATCAGAGGATGAGATGTCAATTGAATCCAGTGTTCCAGGTGAAGAAGGTAAGTTTTGATCCATATGGTTAAAAAATAGTGTCTTGGATGGGGTTGTTTGAATGAAAGCTTGTATACATAGCATCCTTCTGTTTTGATTGAACTCTGGAAACATCATGGTGCTTTTTTTGAGATACTTCTTGTATCATCATGGTGCTATAGAACACTCTGAAAACATTATTAACTTTCTGAACTGGCTGTGACTAAGTGCATTTATTTTTATTCTGTAGAAGAAATATAGTTAATCAAACTTGCATTGCAGATTGATGAAGTATATTGGTGACATAGCCTCATTCTCTTCTTATGTTCGGTTTTCAGCCTTGCCAAGCTTAAGTTGCGGGTAGTTTAACTCATCTTAAGCTGGAAGTCTGAGAGAAATTAATTTAACTTGCATATGATATTACTCGTTAGTTCTAGAAAATACTATTTAACAGTTAAAATTTGTATTGCTTTGCTTGTAGGTTTGAAATTGGAAATTCCTTATTAACAGTATATAACTTAAATAATGAAGTCAATAAGCAATATCATTAGCAAGAAAGTGACAGGTTGTCGATGTTTTACTGTTGTTTGGTAATGAATTATATCTGGTGCATATCTCATCCTGTATAGACCTACCTACTAATAAGTTCCCAGACCTCATTTTATGATCTCTTATGTATCACATTGCAGGAAAAATTCAAGATGTTCCAACAAATTGGTGGGGCTACAAACTTGGGTTTGTCGTTGGAGGTATGCTTGGTGCCGAATCTCGCAGAAAGAAGTCCCTCGAAAGGACCATGTTCAATGAGGACGATCAAGAAAATCTTTACAACTTTGCTCAGGTATGCTCTTATGTTTGTATCTGATATTTCCATAATATCTGAACTTCAAGGTTCTAGTGTTTGAACTGCTTGGCAAACCTGTTAAGCCAATTAATGTTATCATGTCTTATTGTATAAAAGTATAGAGACTGACATGGCCCATGAGTCCATCTCCATTCTTTTGGTGTAAAGAGATAGGATCATGAATTATTGGGTAATTGTCCTACTCTTGTTTTCAGTATCGAATCAGTGAACGAATTTGTACACTAGAAAATAGGCGTCTTTTCAGAAATCTGAAAGTCGAATCTAAAATTACTTGGCGACACCATTGTGTCTATCACATCATACTGGCTTCATGAGGACTTGTTGGATTTATGTTTATGACTTTAAGGAAGTCATTGTATTTGATTGTTGACTTTGCAAGGTTTGTGAATGCTAGGAATAAATTCTCTGGACCTGCATTTTCAGGGCACAAAGACATCTGGAAAACGAGGGCTTGGTATCAAGGATCGTAAAAAGAAAATTGCAGGCTGCTACTTTGAAGGGAAAAAAACTACTTTCGGTGATAGCGATGGGGAGGGTTCTACTGATTCACATAGTGGAGTGAAAAGGAAACACGAAAATTTGGAGTTGGATGCAGATCCCGCACCAAGGTCAAAACTCAAGAAGCTGTGCAGGCAGCTTCTCGGACAGGTATCATTCCTTATATTGCGAAGCTTCTTTTACTTAATCTGCATCTACTCAGCTGAATTGCTTCTTGCTGCAGGCACCTGGGGAATCATTGAAGCTGAAGCAGCTCAAAGTACTTGTTGATGAACATTCACCTTCGACATTTTCCAACTTATCAAAAGAAGAGGCCCTTACCTTTTTAATTCAGAAGGTATAACATTATATCTTGGCAATTACAATGCTGTACTTTGTTTTCGTGATTTATCTTTTAGTCCCTGTCGAGCAATAATCACTTGCTCGTTTCTGTCGCAGCTTAAAAACAGTGATAGGTTTTTGGTGAAGGGGAACAAAGTCTTGCTCATGAAAAGAACTTGATAAAATCTGTTTGGAAGTTTACCTACCTGTAACGATGTGTACACTGCTGCTGAGAGTAAATGATAGAAATATAGTTCTCAGATATCAGATAACAACAGCATTTATGTACACATCTGCTGAGAGTAAATGATAGAAATATAGTTCTCAGCTATCAGATAGCAACAGCATTTATCGATGAAGTTTAGGGACGCATAATCTCGTAGGTTTAACTGTTCATCCATGAGTCGAGAGTTGATAAGAAGAGGATAGGCATCGTGTGAAAGAAAGTTTTAAGAGTTTTTTATTTGAATAGCGCGTTTAGGAATTTAGGTTTATTACATTACAGAGGACTTTGTCCGCTGTTATAACTTTGTAGAAACAATTTTTTGTAGGACGAGTGCTCAATTTTTATCCAATAGAATGGCTTTGTAATATATGTGCCCTCCTTACTGGTAAATTTTATTAGCTAAATTTTCTTCTCTCTCTCTCGCTCGTCAAGAAAGACACCAACCAGGGTACCAAGAAATCATATCCATTGAAGTAAAGGGATTCTATTTCTGCTCCACAACCACTTTGAATCATGGCGGCTAGCTCTTCCTTGTACGTATCCTGTAAAAAAAAATGGTTCTTGCACAAACAAGTAGCGGAAAGCTTACGTATCCTGTAAAAAACAAGGTTCTTGCACAAACGAGCGGTCATACATTTGCATGTGAAATTCCTAAAGCCGGCCGGCCGATAGGCGAAAGAGAATCAACTAGTGGGAAGAGACGAAGAAGAAACCAAATCAAAAGAGCTAAAATAAAAGCCATTCAAGTTAGAGGAGCGGTTTTACACACGAATTTGATATTTCTTGGTGGATGCTTCTCTCGAATCGTGTGGGCGCAATTACCTGCAAGATCTCAGAGAACTCCAAGTTTTTGGCGATTTGATGATCTCGCAGCTTCAATGGAATCAAAGATTCTTCTGGTATGAGTTGCTCGATGTCATCCTTAATTAGCCCGAGCCACTTGACATTGCAAGTTAACAGGAAATGCTTGGGTTTTCAGCAACAAGGATTTACAAAAACGGTATTAATACAGAATGGAGTAATGCAATATCGGTATGCTTCCAGCCCCATTGTTACACATCCAAACTTGAAGGTGCACAACCCAGCTGGACTCCTAAATAACCAAATACACAATGGCGACCACTCAACAACTTATAGATGGGGCTGTAGATGGGCACTCTACCAGTCAACAATGGCTAGAATCGGGTCGAGGGAACTCTCGCTCATCCAGTACAGAAGAAATCTATTTGGCAACTCAGAACTTGACGACATTGGAATAACATCTCAATAGCATGACTGTTAATGACACTTAACGTACCTGGTTCCGATGTCTGGGATATCTTTTGGGCTGTGATGAGGATGCACGGAATTCGGTTGAATAAGCGATCTTCAGCTAACCTCTGGAATATGGCATGCTGTCCATGTCCATATTTCAATAGCTTGTTGCAAGAGAAGGATCACAAAGTCCAGAAAATGGAATTTATGTACCTTCTCCACCATAAACAAAATTCTAGGAAATTTAGGTCTCCGGAGATAGCATAGCCAGATGATCCACAAACAGAAGAGTCAATAACATCTTGTTTTGGCTCCTTCTGAATTAAATAACACAATATTAGGATTATTTGCTGAAAGTAGTAGCAGCATCAATGTGTTGCATATTTATTTGTATCCATAACCATAATAAGCCACTGAAAGAAAATGTTACAACGTGCCTGCAGCATAATGCGCCCAGCAACTACTCCTCTGCCCGTAGCCATGATTCCGAGGCTGTAACGGCTGCTTCTCAGCAATGCCTCCAAATCTTTTATCGCATAGAAATGAGATAGAACAGTAATTCATTACACTTTGCCGCAGTGAACAACAATAAGAACTGAACAAATCCAAGTTAATGTACTGGAATTTTGATCAAGTTGCTAATTTTGTATAATTTCACACTAATATGATTCATTCAATTATCATTAGCAATGAATTGGAAAAATCGACGAAAAACGGAGAAACTGGATACTCAGGTTAATTGTAATTGAGAGGTAAAATATTGAGGCGACTTGCTTAGCAATTTATTAACTCCCTCTGAGTTACTTTCTTCTCTTGACCGAGAATCTGATAACACATTTTCATCACCTTCCACACTTACACAGCCAAAAATGTTTTGAATCAAACAACAAGACAAAGTATTATTGAACACCAAATCTGAACAATTTAATAATACCATACCTCTGATTAATGCATTAGCACTATTCTCATTCATCAAAGACTTGATAGAAAACGAATCCGAAAGAAAAATCCTCGTGTTTTCGGCCAGTAATCCTCGACTAACTCTGCTATTTCTCATCTTCCTGCTAATTGTTTGCACATTTACAACCATAATCATAAACCGCGGCAAACTAGGACCTGATTTCGCTGTGTTCCTTTTTCTCTCCGAATCCTACCGGCATTTTTACTAACATTATAACTCCAGAAAACTTGGAATTTAGCAAATTGATAAATCAGCTAAGAACCAGAGGTAGATCTGATACTGATGGAGTTGAGGAACTGAGATTTTTCATGAACTAAGGATTGCAACATCGATCCGAAGTCGAACATGAAATTAGCACCAAAAATATACGAAAAATTAAATTAAGAATCAAAATATAAATTCATTGACTACAGAAATGAAACAAGAAACCTCAGAAGGAGGAATAGAAAATGTGTTGATCTGAAAAAAATATGGAGCTCTTCAACAGGTCTCCCAACTTTCTCGATGCGCAGAAGGAATGAAAATAGTGGTTGATATTTTAGCGGGCTATTTTGAGTTTTTGATTTAGTAATATATATATAACAAGGCTTTGGGCTGCGATATTCACGGGCTTCTTTAATTTATGAACATAGTCTAGACATCAGCCCAGTTGAAAAAATTAAGACAATATTTTTTTTACATTAAAATATTCGACGCATTCGTACTAACTATATTTAATTAGTGTTCATTACCTCCCGATAAAGTATTAATAATGCAACTTAGTTGGTAAGACGCTTCATCTAAAATCAATAGGTCGAATCTTCGAATCATGAAGGGGGCGTTATGATCTTTATGATTAAAGAGCCGCAAATAATTTTCATTCGATCACAAATATTTACCATTTTCATTTGACCATTTTCCAATATATATATATATATATATATTAATATTTGTATATAGAAATATAATGATGCTTCTTTTATTATGATTTTTATATAGTACAAAATAATAGTTCTTTTATGATTATTATATATTATATAATGATCAATGGTTGGTATAGTTATGATATATGTCAATAATTCGAATGAAGATTTATTTAATATAATGAAGCATTAACCAAATGTAAACGTTTAGCTGTAGCAATGCCAAGTTACAACGGCACAATTATGAGAATTTAAGATAAGACGAAGTCTCTAAATGCCGCCAAAAATGCGAAATTATTCTTCCATTAAATTGTTGATTGAGAGGGAGAGAGAGGAATAAAATAAAATAATTAATAATCTAATCTTTGACCAACACTGTTTTCTTTGATTTTTTTTGGGCAAGAAATTAAATAAATCAACCAAAGCATTGACATGATTGAATCTATGCAGTAAAATCGAATGAGTTTCAAATGGTTTTCGACATGGATGGACACGACTGAACACGGAATGACACTGATAAAGACGGTCCTGCGCTTAAAAACTCTTTGCGTGTCATGTGCACTACCATGTATTCCTAGACCCTAAAATTCACCATCACCTTGTGTAAACCATAAACTGTGTCCTTAACCCTAAAATCAACCGGATAAACGTGAATATGCTATTCCAAGAATTATAAATCACAAATATAACTTTTTTCGATTAAAAAACAAAAATCGTGTCGTTAAAAATATTTACCTTGTTCTCAAGAACATGCATTAATTTTCAAAAACTCGTATACTTTTACGTTCATTCTTCAAAATATACAGCTTTTGGTGTGCTTCCCTTAAGGTTTATTCAACCATGTCTTGTGGTGGAAATTTAAAGTCATTCTTTTTCATTGTGCAAAGTAATTCTATGTAATTTTTTGATGTTGTACGATGTCAATTGTGTTTAACTACCCCTATTTCCTTTTACAGACCAATAAATGCGAAAACTAAATGCATAATAGTTTGGTAGATTCGGGTTTAGAATTTGGAGGTAATATTATGGTTGTTCATAGTAGCTGGAAAATTAATAAATAATAAAGTTTAGTTATCATTGTCAGCCGAAAAAGAAAAGAAAGAAAACACCTTTAAAATTGATTTAATCAGCCGAAATGAAAATAAGAAAAGAATAAAAAGATTTGTTTAACTTCATTGAAAAGTCAAAGAATACTTTAGACAATTATCTCCAAAATTTAAATGGCTAGAAAATTCATACTCTTATAAAATGTGGATAAATAAATTATATAATTACATACTCTGTGACTTCCAATAAGTAGCAGTCAACAGTTTATTGCCAATTAGTGCATCAGTATGTTTGAGTACTGAGATTGTGTTATTACTAATATTTTAACATACTTGATCATTATTTTATGATTGTTGGGTCATCCAATATAGGTCATGCGGCCGTGGGTGCCCGCCCTATTAATATATTAATTATATTGCTTACAAAATAAGAGAATTGACTAGTTCAATTAATTAAGATAAAATATTTTCCACATTTGAATCATTAGTTCAATAACTAAAAGCAGAAGATAAATAAGAGCAAAGAGTAAAAGTTAACAAAATTATACGGCACGAACGACAATAATTCAGCTGTTTGTTAACGTGGATTTTTTGACTAATTTGAGTTATAAGACGAATTAGTACTAGATTAACGGGCGTACATTACATACCATCCTTGCAATTGAAATATTTTTATTTTATTCAACGACTTGAAAAACAAAACTTGATACTTTGATTTGGAAAAAGGACATGTAGCCTTATTATATAATTTGATTTTATGTGCAATTTTGAAATATTTCATGTTTAGGATTAGGACCAAAATCGATATACAATCCAAAACCTCAAAACCTTAAACTCTTTTATGTGTAAATGGAACACTTGGAATATATATATATACAGTATTTTCTTTTTAGAGTTAGAATAGATAGACTTGTAGGCTTGTATCATTATAAGTATAAGAATGTATCATTATGAGAAAAAAATGTATCATTATTAAAGAAAGAAGGTATCATTTCACACGAATAAAGTATCATTATCTAAATAAAAAATAGTATCATTATAGGCAAAAGAGATTATCATTAATCGTAGATGAATGTATCATTAATCATCATTAACCATATCATTATGGATGGACAAGAACCACCATAACTCACTATTCTTGCCACAAAAATTGGAACCATAATCAATAAAATCTTTTCCATAAAAATCGGTTATACCATAACTAATCAGAAAATAAAATTACTAAAATATCATTCGGCTATTATATTGACGCCACGTGTCATGCTTTGCATCCATCAAATTCAAAAAATGTATGACTATAATGTGTTCTTAGTTATACAATAAAAATTAATTCATTTGATTACAACTATATATATATATATATAATATTATCTTTTTAGAATTAGAATAGATAGGCTTGTAGCCTTTTCACGTTTGACATTCCGCATATTTACTATCTATTACATTACACTAATGTAGATAGCACTATAACTGATAAGTCCATTGCAAAGCCAGCTAAACTAATAATTCTCCGTACGGTTCTCTAAATGCTATGCTCCAAATATCAAAATCTGCATTAACATGCAAAGACTAAATATTTCCTCAGAAATAGGGCACATTAATTAAACCATTACAAGTCTGGAATAATGCATGCACTTTAATGGTATGCCTAAAAATACACGATCTGTAGTTAATTGAGTCAATTAATACCTATCAATTGAATGTCCACTGTATAATTGAAGAGCACTTCTTAACTTTTATGCAAATTCAGATACATTCTTTCTACGACACGACAGGCCCGGCCCGGCCCGGCCCCTTCTACTAGATATACATATACTCTTTATATCTATGTCGTTTGCAAAGTTATTTCTACATATTTGATTGAAGAAATCAAATTAAAGTAGTTTGCTTATATTTCAAAATAAATATAAAAAATAAAAATATACAGATATAACCATGAGGAAGTCAAAGTCGCACCGCCTCCTAGTAATTGCTCTCACTTTCTTTCACTCAGCTTTTATTTCACACTCATTTCGTCTCTTTTTTTTCCCTGAGGCACGCTAATTTAGTTTTTGTTTGACCAGAAAAATAGTCACAGTGGAAATAATCTTAAAATTTTCTTTTAATATGTAGGGACTTCATATTAATTTAGTAATATAAATAACAATATAATAAATTTTGAAGATGTTCTCTAACACATTATCTAATCATCTCTATACTAATATTTTTTTAAAAGCATAAATAATGATTCTCCATTTATCCTCATGGTGACACGAACCCCCAATATATTGGTTGGAGAGAAAATGTCTTACCAACTAAGCTGTAGTCACCATTCTCAAATATTTGCACAAACAAATATTATTGTATACCATTTCACTGATCAAAATCCGAAGCTACAATATCAATGATCCGCATCGAAAAGATTTCTATCGACAATCGGCTCAGAATAGTTCTCCAAAATTTCGGCAAGGGCATACTAGCTAGCAGTCGGACTGGCAAACACAAGAAACCGACCTAATAGAGCCTTGTTCCAAAAGAAAAACAAAAATAAAAAAATCACTTATATGATCTCGTAACACATCATATTTATATATATGGCAAAAATAAATAAATAAATAAATAAATAAAACTAATAAAATAAGAAGCAATATGTAATGCTAACGTGTTGATGATAGAAGCAAAAAAGTTAATATCTTAATCGTTAAACGACGAAATATGACCTTTCCAATATCACTTTTTAACTTTTTTTCTTCAACAACTTTCTAGTCCAACTTTTCTTTTCTTTTTTGGAGTCATCAAATCCACCTATGAGAACTCAATCAAAAACGGGCAGTGAGCGGTGAAAGCGTGTGGTATACTACATACACACAGTCTTCTCCTTCGTGCCACACCCCCCTTTGACATTTACCAAAAGTCAACCTCAATCTAAAAATCGTAGAAAACCCCCAACTTGGCTCTTTAAATGGGCGAGGGGGCTTCATCACCACTCACTACTATATATAAAGCCATCCCATTTTGCATTTCTTTATCAAAACCATATCTATATATATGTGACAAATAAGTCAAACTGCAGCTACATATATTCAGTTATGTCCGAATTGACATCCAACATGGAGGACTGGAGTTTGCAGGCCATAGTCCGAGGATCGAGCGGCGAGTTTGGGAAGATCGACGACATGGACATGGACGGTCCCGATTCATTCTTGCAAGCCTTGGCGTCCGATCACCAAAACCACCACCAATTCGATCAAGATCTTCGCGCCAGTTTTCCCGATATCTTCGAGGGCTCCACGGGCTCCTCCGGCGATGAACTTGAAGAGCTTTACAAGCCGTTTTACCCGGCAACGACGACGCATTCTCTGCCCGATCAGACCGCCGTTGAGTTCCAAGAACAAAATGCCGCTGACGATAAGGCGTCTCGCGACCAATCCGATCAGTCATCCGTCACCAGCCCCGTTGCTAGCGTCACCGCCGTTTACACGCCCAAATACAAGAAAAGGTCGGTAAATCCTAGACCTAACCATTAACATAATAAGTCTTCAATGTTTGGATGTCCGATATCAGATTTTTGATAACTGTTTTTTCATAAAAACTATGGATATATATTTATATTAATGAATTAATCTTGATTTATTGTTTTAATTTTCAGGAAGAATCAGCATAAGAGAGTTGTGATTCTAGTTTCAGGCGAGGGGCTTTCCTCTGACATGTGGGCTTGGCGCAAATACGGCCAAAAACCTATCAAGGGATCGCCATATCCAAGGTTCAACTCTCTCTCTCATCACTTTCTCAAAAAAGAAAAAAAGAAAAAAAAAAAGAAGGAAGAAGTGCACATCACACAGTGAACATAACAAGAAAAGAAATTGTGGGAACAGGAGCTATTACAGATGTAGCAGCTCAAAGGGGTGCTTGGCAAGAAAACAAGTGGAGCAAAGCTGTACGGAGCCAGGGATGTTCATAATCACCTACACCGCGGAGCACAGCCACAGCCAGCCGACGCGGCGGAATTCCTTAGCCGGCACGGTCAGGCAGAAGTTCCATTCGCCCAAGCAAGAAAAAGCAGCCGAGAAATCTCAGCAGCAGCAGCAATCGGAAATGGATGTTAAACCGAGGATTAAAGTAGAGGAGAAGGCGAAGCCCAGCTCCGACGAGTTCGTCGTGTCGGATTTTGTTTTCAACGAGGATTTGTTTTCGGGGCTAGAGGAATTTGATGAGTTCGCGCAGCCATTTCCTGTAAGGCCTTGTAGCTGGGTTTAGGAATTGTTCGTTAAAGAGTATTGGTTGAATGAAACACTAAGTTTTTTACATCTTGTCCATGATTAATTAGCTGCATATTAATATGTATGCATATATAATGTGTATAATACTTATACTATAATTTGCATTATTGAACATTAGATTACTGCTACTTTTGCTTATTCTGAATCGCTAATTTTAGCTATACATTATATGGCGCATAATTTCTTGCAAGCTAGCTTTTAATTGGAAAAATATATATGTGAGCATATATATATTTTTGTACACATATATATGATATGATATAAATAATTATATTCAGGCACAGCACACACAAACACGTTCTTGTGCCTGTCTCAGTGTTGGATCCAGTTACGGAAATCTGAATCATGTGAGTTACATATAATTCAAAAGGGAGAAAAATGGGGAGGAATTGCGGCAGAGATAATAATATGGCAACTTGTATTCCTTTAACAGACGCCGCATTTTTTGGCCAAACCATATTGAAATATTTGACACATCCTATAATAATTTAACAACTACCACGACTAACTACTGATGATTTTATAGTTGGTGTCCAATATAATATTCCTCTATACCCTTTTCTCTTTTTTCTTTTCTTCCCATAAATTTTTGACCAAACACGATACGTTAGGAAATTACATGTATGAACGGATGTTTTGGGCAACAAAAGCAGCCGCAGCTCCTAAAAAAGCCACGTTCATATACGTGGTTGGCTCCAAATGCGAGCGACCCGATCTTGAGTCGGTGTTTCATCGTTTTGAATTAGGCCCTCCAACAATTGCACCAATATGAGTGATGGGATTAGGTTTGGTGACGAATACCACATATCGAGAACCCGTAGATGCACCCGACCTTGGCCGGGTTAGTTTTGATTGAGGTAATCCACGCGCCTCGGTGGTGCAACCATGTCAGGAATTTGCTAATGAAGCCAACTCGAATCGAAAGTAACGATTTCGTGAAAATTCAATTTGACGACACCGGGTCTGGTGAAGTATGTCACGTCAATTTCTCGGTGACTAGAAAAACTTGGAGTGTTAATTGTGAAACAAACTGAAAGAGACGACGCATTGCAATGTTTTAAATGATCATGTTAAAATTACAAAATGAGTAAAATTTAGGCATTAATTGATAATTAATCTATAGTTTTTAAACTAATGCATGATTTCACACAATTTAAGCGTCACTGCCGCCACTAGTAAAGTACAATACCTCCAATTGAAATTTCGGCAACTAATTAATTCTCACATGTCCCCCTCACAAAAAAATGAATTAATTGATATCTCACATGAAATTAATTGCTGCCGAATTTGCCTCCATTTTATATATATGGAGTATGCTAGTGAAGGGACCAAACTGGAGCCCAAATGCACACCAAAATATATATAGCCAGGCCCATTTTGCCGAAATCGTGCAAATATATGAACCAAAATTTACTCCATAACTAAAAAAAGAATTCACTAGGACCTCTAGCTAGATGGACCACAACCCCATTTTACCTATTTACTATTATGTTATCCAAAATTAATAACAGCATATAATTTTATGTGAATAACCTGTGATGCACATTTGCCCAGAGGTCCTCTCAGCTGAATATTGTCGTCTCAAGTTGATTCGTTTATTATCAAATCAAACATTATTTTTCCGAATATTTCGAAATTCATGAGCTAACTTCAATTGAGCTTTCCAATTTAAATTTATTTTTAAAATTATTATTATTATTTTTAGGAATAGATTCTTAATTTATTCACTATATATGACAAATAAATTTAGTTAGAGACTTAATTCATAAATTACTAATTACAGTATAGAAATATAAGTTGTAACAAGTAAATAAGTTTATATATTTAATTTATCACTTAAGTAATTATATAACTTCACTATACAGGCATGAATGAACCTTTATATCTAGCTCTATTTGAGATAGAGAGTGGTGATCATATAGAGACTTGTATCGTACTTAAGATGAGGCTCTCTAAAAAACATTTTGGTTAAAACGGTGTGTGCCCAGATTTCCGATTCCAAGCAACACGTCAGCTTAGCTTTCCTGTAATTAGCTTTCTTTTTTTAATGACTTTTTTTCTATATACTCGTAGCTAGTATTTTATTTTATATTTTTTTCATATATGGAGAATTGGCTGTCAATTGGCTCTATATATAGAGAGAGATTAACTAAAATAAAAATTTAATTTAAATTAAAAATTAAAATTTATTTTCAGTCTTTAGATTATAAAGATATAGAATGGGTTCATCATTTTTTTAAAATGAATTCATGATCTTGGGCTCAATTGAAATCATACATTTTTACATCGAATTCATTCATTTTCCAAACAAATTCAAAAACATGTTCCACAGTAAATTCATGGTTAGTAATTTTATTTTAAAAATGGTTTGTAGCCTAACCCTTCCCTATATATATATAAACTTACATATTATGAGAAGCAAAGAAGGCAAATTTATTTTTAGCCCTTCTATCAATAACAAAGATCTATGATGACATATTCGCTAGATAATTGCATCACCTCTTTCTTCTTCAACCCAATATCCGTACCGCCTTTGCGTGTGTTATTTTAATTTCAGTAAATGAATATATATATATATATATATATATATATATATATTATATTCATTTATTAAATCAAATTACAAGTACTAACTCCTTCACAGACTGCTGCCTTCTTCGTCAGTTGCTACGTTACAGACTTACTGATTGTTATCTATATAAATGGTGATCGAACTCGTCGATTTTCAACGGATAATTATTGTACGCTTTATATATAAGTATGAATTATGAAAATAATTTAATACTTTTTTTTCTTCTAAGTAATAGTATTTTGACAACTAATTGAGAAGTAAATTTATTGATCTCAATTAGACTAATTTAAGTTTAGCACTACTGGTACTTATAGAGAATGATTAGTCTACAAATCTCTTTTAAACTATAAATTATGAACCAAGAACTTATTATGAAATATGTATGAATTCGTCGGATAAATATATAGAATTCAAATTTTGAAATTTTTGTCACTTATGAAATTCTAATCCATGACCACAAATTTATGCAACAATGTGATGAATTTACTATAAATTTTTATGTTTTAATGGCTGAAAATGGTTCCTAATTTATATATATATTAGTGCATAGGGCATGAGTAATATATAGTGGTAAGAAACCGAAAGGGAAAGGCTAATGTTCAATTCAACCATGAAGTACATGCGTTGACTCAACCCTTACAAGTCATCAATCCATGAAATTAATGTTAAGTTTGTTAAACAACCCACAGCAGAATTAAGTGGGTAAATTACGACCCACATAGGTAGATCATAATTAAACCAGGTAAAGTAACTTTCTGAAAACATGAGAAATGATAAGCAGATCATGATTATTCATTAAAAATTCAACATTTATCCAAGAGTTAAAAATCAATTTTTAAAAGATCAAGAATATCATTGATCTAAAATCCAAATACACAAACTATGTGGCATTTCCTTATACTGAATAGGCAGTAAAAAACACTAATACTTCATTGTTTTAGAAAAAAACACACTAACACTCACCGTCTAAACCAAATGGTAAAAAATAAAAAAAATTACGTGTGTATATATATATATATACACTATATATACATGACTTAATTAAAGGACATATATATATATATATATATATATTTAGGTATGAAACAGTCGCACAATAAAAGAAAGATTTTTATAATTTTATGGCAGTGTTTACACTACAAACTTGTGGCATGCACATATATGCATATTTTACGTTGGTGAAATGCTAAATAAAATGCATGAGTTCAACTATGAAAATTAATTAAAGTGTGTGTGTGTGTGTGTGTGTGTGTTTATGTACCATTGACTAAGTCCTGCATATGGTTATGCCGCTAAGAAGCTTAGAGGTCCATCAATTTCCAAACAACCCTAACAACAAAATATATCTGCATCTTGATCTTAACTCTAGGGTAGTTGCCTAACAACACTCTAATTAAACCTTTGTACTTTTTAAGACGCCCACCCCTTTTTTGACCCTAATTATTCTTACATTACTTGTAAACTATTTTCTTGCTTTGACACTTTTAACATTATAACCATTTCGGCACGTCTACTTTGAGGAGGTTGAACAGATCATGTTATAGTTAGGTGAATTGTGGTTGGCTTTCTCAAATATTACAAGCCAAACAAGGCCTCTCCCCCACACTCAAATTCAAGATTAATCTCTCCTCTCCCTCCCTTTTAATGCATATAATCTTTTTTCCAAATATTTTTCCCACCTAACCCTCTATAAATGTAATGTGGGATCCATTAATCTAGCTTCAATATTTTCAAGAAAATCTTGCCTTGTGATATTCAGTTTGCATGGAAGGCGAAAGCTTCCCCTATCTTTTCGGCTCGTCGCCGTCGTTCGATATGAGCGGTTCGTCTACGAGTGTTCTAGAGCAATCCATGCAAAACCCTAATTTTGCATCATCTGATCAGATGGATTTGGCTAGCCTTTTGTCGGCTGGCTCGATCGAGCAGAATCCAGGCTCGACTGCGTCGAGGGAAGTGGATCAAAACGGTAGCAGAAGTAAGTCGAAATTTGTGAAGAAGAAGAAGTATATTCCTCAGAGAGTGGCGTTTCATACAAGAAGTGAAGAAGACATTCTTGATGATGGCTACAAATGGAGAAAATATGGGCAGAAATCTGTCAAGAATAGCGTTCATCCAAGGTATAATTTGTTTTTTTTTTTAATTACTTTTATTTTTTTCAATGTACTGTATTAATTTTTTGGTTAATTTTGCTTGTGTGTATACATTAATAAGGGTGCTCGTGAATAATATTCTTTAGTATTATTTTTGTTGCGTTAGTCAAAAAACTGGTTGTCAGCTAAAGGAAGGTGAACGGCAAATACATTGAAAACTTTTCTAGTTGTAGTTAAATTTACATGCATGAAAAGTAGATGAAACAATATAACGAGACTATGATACACAACAGTTATTTCAACTTTAAAAATAATACACATATAAAAATATAAATATAGATATAAATATAAATATAAATATCAACTCAAAAAAAAGATAAAATTATGCATGCTTTCGTTTAAATTTTGGCATCTAATAACTGTGTATAAATATAAATATAATAACTGCTGTAATATCTATATTTTCTCTAGATTTTATTCTTTAATTCAGCATCTAATCAGGACAGGGCTCTCGATTGATTTTATTTTGATCATGAAAATACGAATATTTGCTAGTGAAACACCCGAATTCTTTTTTTTTTCTTTTCTTTTTGAGAAACTGAAACACCGGATTTCGTTTGATACTCAAAATGCAAAAACTCGCTACAAAACATCTTAATTTGGACATGGTCTTTCTAGTACTCTCTTTGTGCTCCCTCCGTCCCACTAATTAATAATAACATTTTTTTTAGTTGTCCCATTAATAATAAGATTGTTTTTAGAACACATTTATACTCACAAAACTTTAAATAATAGAGTATATATATTACTCATACACCTTTATATCAATTTTCAACTCTCCTAATTAAATACTTGTATCCAAGATTTGAGCCATTATCAGTGGGATGCAACGAGTATATAATAGCATATATACATACTTCTTCTTCTTTTTCTTCTTCTACTTTGTGGAACATCCCGATATTATATATAGAATATATTTCAGATATTAAATTCTTATTATATCAAAGTGACAAATAAATAAGTCTCGTTTTGCTTGAGAGAGGATTGTTCATTAGAATTATGAATGAAAAAACATAGAGAATTTACAGATGATTTATCCAATCAAGTCCCACACCTGTATTGCTAGGAAAATTCATTTGGATTCATCAAGCCACCCTAAATTCCTACTTCACTATTTCTATTAGAAAATATTTATTTCCTTTTTATCTATTACTTCGAAATGAAATTTTTAAGCGACTATGCAACTGAATAAAATTTGATTTAATTTACATATGTTTTCTTGAGTAGGCTGGTTTTTAGCATAGTATTAAAGTCTGCAGTCAAACTTATCTACATATTACTTTTACAGAATGCAACGTTGTCTATGAAATGACCCTAGTAATTAAACTTGTCTAATTTCGAAAGCAAGGTAAATATGGCTGCTAATGAGGCTTATTTTATTATTATATTATTCTTTTATTTTGTAATTTCAGAAGCTTTGCATATAAAATAATAGGGTTGAGGGTCAAATTAATCCCCAACTTTTTGTTAGTACGTTAGTCTAGTGCATCGGACGTATAAAATTACTGAATCCTTTGTGTAATTTACTATAGTGAAAAAAAAAATCGCCTCCTTCAATGTTCGAACCCAGGTAAATTTCATATCTTTTTAGTGCAGTAAATTATACATCGGATACAATAATATTACAAGTCAGGTGTAGTGGACTGGCCCAATAAAAAAGAGACTAATACAATCTCTCTTCTAAAATACATGTACTACTTGATCAACCACGACCTCTTATTCCAGCACTCTTCCGTGTTGAAAATTTTATAGAAAATTGATTGCAGAAATTTATGCATATCTATTATAAAAGAGTCTTACTATTTTACAAAATTTGAGTTGCCTAATATATTCTTATTATATATTTATACTAAGGGCAATAATTTAATATGATATATTGTATTTTTTGTATTATTATTATAGAAGTGTATATTTTTACATTTATAACTTATTCATCTTGATTTGTTTATTTGAATTCAAAATGAGTTTTCTCACTGAGCACATCTGGCTAATTTGTTTTTGCTAAGGAGCTACTACCGGTGCACACATCATACCTG
>JAYDZE010566971.1:0-12195 GCA_034509125.1 Monilaria moniliformis
AAACTTGATGTATCTCGCCGCCATTGCTGATTCACAGCCTCAGCCACCAACCATGCATTCTCAGGTATTAACTAACTTAACTGCCTTTACTTCTATACTGACAAAAAACACTTCTCACCTGCGTGGTGTGCGTTGCAGTATGCCGGTGCCGGCGGGATGATGCAGGCAGGCGGCGCGCACTACCTGCAGCAGCACCAGCAGGCGCAGCAGCAGTCGCTCATGGCGACGCGGTCCTCAATGCTGTACGGGTCCCAGCCGTACCCGTCACTGCAGCAGCAAGCCCTGCACAACCAGCTAGGGATGAGCTCTGGCGGGCTGATGCTGCAGGGCGAGCCGCACAGTGCCGGGGCCAGCTCGGGCCTCGGATTCCCGGACTTTGTGCGCGGAGGGGGTGGCGATGGGGGGATGCAGTCGAGGGGGATGGGAAGCAAGCAGGATATGGGGAGCAACAGCGGCGAGGGGCGGGGTGATGGAGGCGAGACGCTCTACTTAAAAAGCTCGGAAGATGGTAATTGAGCTGAAGTGAGGTAAGGGCGGTTTGGTTATTTAGGTGCGAGGTAGAGTTGCTACTTGTGAACTTGTAATCTAGTTAGAAAAACGAACTGTGATTTGGTATGGATTGACCACGATCTTATCTAGACTACGTATGCTACTTATCATATAATGTAAAATCTCATCCCTAGTTCTCTCTACTTCATATCGTCTTGTCAGTTTCTTTCCAAATTTTTTATTATTTTCAGTTTCTTCTAATACTTTTTGTCTTAATTGCACTATATCGGATTCTAACAAACAATTTTAATAAGGTTTCAATCCAAGCAATATACCCTATAATCTAAATATTCTACCCTTATTTGAAATGTTTTCTCAACTGGCACACTCCTCATCTCTCTTCCAAGGCTGCTTGTTCCCGGCGGTCTCCAAAACATCAAACTTTACAATTAAGTGGAGATTCCTACACGCAATATACAATTTGGTACGCCGCGGAGGAAACCATGCAAATTGAAGTTTATGTGGATAACAACAAAGATTCAATCGTCGCCAAACAACAAAAAACAAGGGCTTTTGAGAGAATAATTGTCGAGAGGTACACCTCGGAGGGCCCTCACAACGCAAGTATCGTATGCGTCGTTCCCATTCCGACAGGGTAAACCCATAAATCTAAAAAATTTGCGCCCTCTACAATAACTTGGAGTCACGATGGGGAAGAGCGGATAATCTAAAAGAGGGGGATGTCCACCCATAAGGAGGAGGTTTGCCACTACGAAAACTGGGTGGGTAGCAGAGAAGCATAATTGCGACGACCAATTCTCCAATAGTGGCGAGGCCGACCGCGTTCTAAGCGACAACGCGGGTGGGAACGTTGTTGTTGAGCCGAGTAGGAGCCGTCCGATTGAACAAAAGGCGGCCAAAGCGCAAGGCGAAGGGGAAGACGGCGACCACAGGCAGTGCGGCAGCGGACGATATCAAGGGTATTCAGGCAGCACTTGAAAATGGGAACGAGTTAGCGCTGTTAAATTTGTATTACAAAGCGTGCAACAAAGACATGTCTCAAATGAACAAGGAGAAATTGCAGAAGCACATCTGGTTTCTGAAAAATCTCGAGGAGAAATTGAGACTCTTTTAATATAGTTGTAGTTTTTTGTATTTTACTTATATAATTTTTTATTTTAATTAGGTGTTTTTTATTTCTAATGAGATTCATGTTTTCGATTATTTATATAAATATGTACAATTACAAATTATATGAAATAAGAAAGAATTAGAAAGAAAAAAAATGAGATACATGATTAATGATAAATGTACTTATAAATAGTTGGTGATGCCCTCGTATTGCAAATTTGCAGATGTAACATTAGTTTTTTGCTCGGTAAACAAATGCTCCGTACAAAAATTACGAACTATAAAGAGAAAGGAAGGAGATTTACATAGTTGTGAGGAGTTTAAGATCCGAAGTTGCAGGAGCGATGCCATGCAAAAACTATGGAGACTGAGAGAAACCCCTCCTCACTCCTCCCCCAAACTTCACTATCAATCGCAGAAATTATCTCACGGCGTTTCCTCCAACCGAATACACGCAGACGTTACTAGCGTCTCTGGACAGTGACATCAGATGAGAAGGCCACTGATCCGAACGAGGAATTAGAGATTTAAGATACAGAAATGGTACGCCATAAAATTTTGTCAAGATTTGCGTAGAATTTCTGAGAATCGGTTATAGATTGCTGTAGATCGTAGCGATCGTTGTGTAATCGAGATGAGAACGACGGTATGTTAAGGAACCCCTGTTGATCGATTCATCATGAATTGATAATTGAATACGTCTTTGATTTATAGAGCTCTTAACGTATGTGTATTCAATTGCTTAGCATCGTTTACAATTCGCAGTAAAGATCGATAGGACCTACTGAGAATTGAGTCAGTTTTTGCTCAATTTTATGATTCTTTTCTGTTCTGCAAATGTCAGATTCTAGCAAATACGTTGTTCTGGCCATGTGACACCTTGTGTTACCGTGTCTTAGTTGCAAGTAATCTTGCTCTTTTTGATGTTTATCTAGTTTCTATTGGATCGGTATATTAATTAGACTATTCTTCTAAGTGATGAGGATGCTGTTTGAGAACGTCCAGTTTGAAGAAAGTGTTACTGTGGTAAACTGTTATTTAAAAAGAACCTTGGTAGAGATTTGGTCCATATGTACGACCTTGAACTCTAGACTTAACTACACTTAAGCTCGCTGCTGCCCTTCCTTATGATTCTCAAATCATACGGATTCTTTAACGGTTCCATTGGAAAGAAATTTCCTTGTGAATATGCTTTAGGATTGCTATAGAATGTAGCATAAATACTTGATTCTCGAGAGGATAGCATGATATGTCGGAATGTAGGTACGTGCTCAAAAATTCGAAGATCTAGTGAACTTAGTCTTCCAGAATGCTGCGTGTGGTAATGGGGATTACATATCCTTTTCTACCATGGATCATCTTTTATTTTCTTTTTCTTTTTTAATCAAAGTTATGAAAGGGCTGGCATGCACAAGATCCCTTAGCAGATGTTATAATGGGATGTACTAACATATTATTGGTTGCTTCTCGAATTCTAAATCCCACAAACTTTGAATTTCGTCAGAAAGAGTTTCACTTTATCTCATTACATCCATCTAAAGTTCTAAAAAACTGGTTATCCTCCAAGGGACGAGGCTTATTTGAAGTTTCTTCTTGTTTTTCACTTAATATGTGATATGATTTCTTCATCTGTGCCAAACTTGATCTCTGAACATTGAACAAATTCACCAATGGATTGCAATTAGTGATACTCCAGTCAATGGTGAAGGGTCAATAGTCATATGAGCGCTGGAATGACTTGCTTATGTAAGTTGAAACGTTAGAATGTTCAGCAACTTATGTTAATGTATTTTTTAAAAAATTAGTTGAAGTAGTGCTTAAGAGTTTGTTATAACGCAGGGAGTTGATGCATGATGAGAGGCTTCGTCAGCAGCAGATTTCTGCTGCCAATAAGTTTCTGAGTTTGCTCAATGCTCGCCAAATACACCATCCGTCTCTTGAGTACATACCAAGTGTAGTGGCTGCATCAGCAGTATTGAATTCTACGATGCACCCCTCAGTTTAGAGATTGTATTTTCTTATCAGTCGTATTTTTATTATAATCACATGATGGGATTATTTTGTTTATTATGAAATTCTCGGGAAACATTCACTTTGATTCAATATGCAAGTTCAACTTGACTTTCAAGATGTAGCAAACAAGCATCTAATCATTCAATTTTTTGCAATTTAAATCCTCCCAATTCTTTTGGCTATATAAAATTTCAAATTTTGCTGATAAGCAAACTATTACAAGCTCAAATGCCTTGTGGAAATATCTATAATTTTGCTTGTTTAGTTTCTTAAGGAAGAAAAGTGGACCGTTGGCTTCTCAAATTGGGGGAGAGCAGACATTTGTTTGAATGAAATTAAGGTCTATTAGCAAACACAAATTTATTTATTTTTTTAGCTTTGCACACTAGACCTCATTTATAAAAACAATGAACTAAGCCTAGCGCTTTGGTGCCGACCTCTAGAAACAGTTTCTCCAATATTCCTTGTCGATTGCTCGAAACCTCTCCATGCTCACTTGGAGAAATTCGTTTTGTTTCCTAACATATTGCTGAAGAATCTCACGAAAATGGATTCAGATGATGCATTAAGATCAACAAATACGTGCATCAAAATCAATTCTTGCTCCAATGAAGTAGCTGTAGATGTATAAGCAATTTTGTTCACAAGAACATACAAATAGGAAAACGTACAGAAGGATTTACAGATACGAATCTGCGAAAGAAGCATTGAAGCTCAGAAGTTAATTGAATGTGAAATCTCCTCACAAGACAGCAAAGGATGTGGACATACATGTAAATGTGTCGAGAAGATTATGCGCAGGTCATCTAGAATCAGTTGAGAAAAAGAGCGCCACTCCACATCTAGTTGAGTGACTTCAACAATTATTAGTTCCTATGTAAAATCATAGTACATAGCTCCAATCAATACTTGGTTTCACCTAGGGTCTCCTCAAATGGTTATAGAGCAAACAGGAAAGACAAGGGGCAAAAATGAAAAAGTATAAACACCCTAAACACCCAGCTGTACCCTCTATACATCCCCACCAAAAAACTTTTGCATTTCTAATTACAATAAAATCTTAAGATGGAAATATACCAAGGTAACTCGTAAAACTATGTATAGGTGTGGAGAAAGAACCCTGATGGTCTTGAAATATGGAGGCTACATCAGGTTTTAACATCTTTTCATGCCATGTTTCCATAAAACCACAATTTTTCACCACACTGCTTGTACTTGTGACGCACATATAGACATGATATGCCTTTGATCAGCTTGAATTCTATTCTCTCTCCAAATTTACTCCTATTCTTTTCACAAACTACGCCCGTGGAGCTTTACACATCCAATGCACAGTTCTTGGGTATGTACTAATTGTAGATTCTGACGGGTTTCTCAAACGTGTGCCGATTCTGCAAAGTCAAGGTAAAAGAGATTAGGACCAGAATATACATATATCACCAGGGATGGAGAATGCAAGGTAAAAGAACATCGCCAGTTGATTTATGCTTAACACAACACCAGAAATTCCTCAATAAAAGCAACTAGTTGCTTGTCAAAATTGGCAGATTCTAACAGTTCTCCCACTTGCATCAGAAGATAGACATGATGGTGAGATACCACTAGTATATTAAAACAACATAATGACTTGTATATTTTCCTTGCCTTGAAAGGGCAATTTTGTCTACAGTAGTTCACAAAGTCCATAGAATTATAAAAAAAAATTCTTTCCTTATCATGCTCAAATCATCTTTCACCATACTGACTCGCCATATAAAGGGAATCTAAAAGGCAGTGACAAAAGGATACGAGTTGCATATCATTTTAAAATGATTGTTACATTGAGTAAAGCACATTTAATCTAGAAGTAAAGGAAACTTCAATACATGAAAATACCAATATGGAACTGCAATGCAGTGAAAGAATTTTAGTTGCCAAGACAATCCCAATAAATAGCCTATGCTTTACAATCAATGCTCCCGGCGTAACAGCTTCAAATAAGTATAAACCTGGTTGGCTGCATATGACCGCTTTGGGGCGTTGTCAGAGTGCTCTAGTCCTAGGTATTGTTCCCAAGCACCATAAACATCTCTTCTCTGGAACACATAAGTAAAATCAAGGTGAGAGAAACACATATATATGAGGAAAGAATCTTGAAGCAAGAGAGAAATCACCACCTGAAAACGACTGGACACAATGTCTGAATCTTGAAGATATTCAGGCCGACCCAAAGATAAAAATGCAAACTTCCACTGGAAAAAGTTTGGGATGTTCTAAAATTATAAAGCAAGAAAATAATATCCTAAAAAGAAAAGAAAAAACAAAAAATCTCCATTCTACAGCTTTTTTGTATTAGGATATCTCAAAAGAGAGATCAACATACCTTAGAGAACTCCTCATCTGGAACATGCAATTTTTTTTGTATGCGTGTTTTAATCTCACCCAAAGTCTCATTATCATTAATGGCCAAGAAAAAGGGATCTCCAAAATTGTGGACCTGATGTAAGGAGAACACAACAAGCAACTTAAATATCAATTTGTCGAAGTAACATTTCACTATGCAGGAATGCAAATGTGCATGTAAGACTACACATTTTCAGGCAGCACTTAGATTACTACCTGATTTTGAGCAGTATCCTTCATAAAATGGTATACATGAATCAAGCGATCGTTAGGACCAAGGTTTTTCTCATCCTCAGGTATCTGCAGCAGAAAAATTAAATATGGAAATTTTTCAAGCTCATGTTTAAACAGTTATATTGATGCTAGCAATATTTCCTTCTTTATGTATCTGAATTCTATAACAGACCCATTAATAAGGAAATGAATTACAGAAAAGGTTCAAATACCCCCCTTATGTTTCCTGTTAGGTTCAAATACCTACTACTACTACTACTACCTATCCAAGGAGTAAACATTAGGTGAGCATAAATAAATCTTCTTCCAAAGAATTAGAAAACATACTAAGAACAGAAGAGAGAAAGGTCTGAGAAAGGGGTTAAAAGAAAAAAAGAAACAAGGGAGGGGACAAGAGAAGAGAGTGACACGAGAGAGAGAGAGAGAGAGAAAGAGAGAGCGGAAGAAAAGATGGGAGGGTGTGTACCTCCTCTGCACGCAACGTCCAGTATTGATCATTTATATTTTCAATCTTTTCTTGGAGCGGGAATATCTGAAGACAAACAACAGAAATGATGTTTTTCGTGATAGAATTGCATTAGGATCTTGAAACATCATAAGTTCAAGGGAGTGCACAAAATGATTTGTTACAAACATGCGATGTTAGTTAAAGCACCTAACGAGAGAGCAACTATGTGTTGAATTATAGCAAATAATTTCTTGTAACTATGGGCTTTAGCAGCAACTCTGCAACCATAAGGTTAACAGGAGCAATCATATAGACTCCATTTACATGTATTTAGTGCCTCCAAAAGGTTTTGACGTAAAAAATGAAATGTAACATGAAAACCCAGTAAACAGAAGAGCTTGCAACAGCAGGGAAAAAAAAAAAAAAAGATGCTTGCATAAAACAAAGATGGAAAAGATGCAGGTATTAACAGCAGCTATGTAATGCTATCTAACGCTATGGACAATCTATAGATGTAGAATGGAAAACTAGAAGTCAATAAAGTAGGATAGTATGACTATATAATGCTTGAATAGGCTCACTCATTTATAAAGTAAGATAAACAACTATGCAATTGCATGGACAAGAGATTGTCTGACACAAATGTCTCAAGTCTTGCTGCTAACTGCTATACCATGATAGTAATTGATATAATAAGCATTAAGCAGAACCATGTACCTTATAGATCTTATGATAGAAAACCTCCAGCAATCTCAGTTCTGCATCTGGGTGAGACAGCTCAACCTGAAATAGGATTAGAATAAATTAATGTGGGATTCATGTTGCTAGAAATCTTTAAAAATAAATCCGAACATGGTTAGGAGCATGGTATTTATTGAAAAAACACTTCAAAATTAATGTGGAGTAAGCTTATCATATAAATAATTTTAATCTTTTACTCAACACACACATTTTGTAGCAGGATCATTTCAAGGGCTTACCTTACTCTTGAGATCATTAATGACGTCTCCCACAGTGCTCTGTTTTGGTAGTCTGATAGTGTGAATAACCACCTGAATTTTTTGGAAATGGCATGGAATGACCCAGTGAAACATTGTAAACCCACAAAAAAATATTGAAATAATAAAAAAATCAGAGGACTGGTCCTTGAAGCACTCACTTCATCCTTAGTGGCATGATGGAAAGCAACTTTCAAAGTTTTAAGGCCTTGCAGTTCAGGCAAAGGGATATCCAGCACTTCATAGTATAATATATCTGAAATCTATAACAAACAAGGGAAAGTTGTTGTCAGCAGACCAAACAAGAATCAACTGAGAAAGCTCCAAGTCTTATATCAAAATCATATACCACCTGGTTATAATGAACAAGCATGTCTGTAAGTCGTTCAGCACCTCGATACTTGATAGGTTGTGGCTTTGGTTGCTGTGAATAACAGTTATGGGATGTAAGCCTAATTTTAGATGGATCATCCAAGCCAAGATGCCGGGCTACATATTCAACAACTTCATCATAATTGTTTTGCTTTGACCTGAAAATTTTATACTTATATCAAGAAGATAATCCCTTGGAAACAGATAAATCGAACAGCTCAACCACAAGAATAAAATCATAGGCTTCAAAGACTTATAAACCAAGATTCTCACAATTCCAGACAAAATTCATCTTCCTTGGGCTTCTCCAATGAACGAAAGCGAACCACCTATCAATCATCAAACAAGCTACATAAAAGTTTGTCCCAAAAATAACTGAACGAAAAGAGGTTTCAAAAGTAAAGCATGAACAGCAATAATAAGATATGTTAGGTAAGAAACTAATGTGAATTATTTCCATAAGTAGACAAATTAGATAGCATAATTCCACCCTCCAGTTTTCGCACCTAAGGTTAAACAATAACATCTATAAGTTGAATCGCAAGGATTTAGTACATAATTCAATGCATTAAGTGCTTGAAAATACAAGCTCAACTTTATCTTGACATATAAGCAAGGATATAACTGACCACACATATTTATCTTTATCACAGACTTACATTCTAGCCCCACCATTCCGTTCATTAGAATCAATCAATGGCTTTGCTGACTTGAGACAGAGACAAAGTCAAAGAAGTGGAAGAAAGAAATAGTTTCCACGTACACATGCATTAGAAAATTATAGAAATTGAAGATGACTGAGCTACCAGTGCTTTCAGAAGAGACAATTACTTAAAAAGCCTTGCCACAAATAGAGATGAAAGCGTTCCTATTGTTACAATACATTACCTGCGTCATTTTATCTGATAAACATATTTCTAAACATAGTTCAACCACCAGGGATGAAGTTTAGATGATAATATGACTATGCTTAAAATACTCTATTTTTTTAATCACAGCTGGTTGACATAAAAGTACAACTAGAATGAAGAGATACCTGGCGATTGTGCACATAAATCAGAAAAACAGAGACAGTAGGATAACTGCACTCTTCACTGCTCAGACCTTGAGGAGACTTTTGGAAGCAAATTATGTCACCATCTTCTAGCTGAGTATATGGTAGTAGCCAAGAGAAAAAGGACATTGTGTCACGCATGGATTGAGAAATATATATATAAAAAAGTTAGTTTGTCAAATTCAATGGGTTTAAAATTAATAAACCTGACTGCTACGAAAGCTGAGCTTCTTATCAATGTGCTCGCACATGACATTAGGTTCGTATTTGATTTCCTACATAAATCCAAAGTAAGGTAAATAAAAAACCTTATAAGCTTTAAGATTTGAAATGAAGTAAACTCTGAAATGAAACATAGATGAGAAGGTTCGACCTCAAAGAGTTCAATTTCTTCATCAGGAGCAAAGCCAGCCATTTCATTAAGCTTTTTCAATATATCCGTTGGCTTGCCATTACCTTTCACAAACAGCCTTCCAACATATCTAATCACAAAAATAAAAGTTTAGACACAAACCATAATTATCTATCCACGATCCCTGATCCTAGTACCAAGAATTTGGCGAGAGATCAATCTATCTAGTGCACCAAAGGTGCATTTTGGCTATAATGAGAAGGCAATGGACAGCATGACATGACATACTACGAGATGCAAATATCTTGAATGCATAATTGGCACAAGATGAGCCATACCTGAGCTCCTCTTTGATTGGATCATAAAGTTTGAAAAACAAAAGTATATCCTCCTTAGTCTTCTCAGGTGGAGGAAGAGGTTGCATCTCCTGTATCAGTGGTAATGGGGCACAAAGATTTAGGCATAAAAATCAGTAGCATAAGCAAAAATAAAAAAAGCAAAAGTTTAGTTTACCAAGTGAATTGCTACTTCCAGAAATAATTTTAGCTCGGCATTATTTGCCTTGTTGGATACTTCTCTTAACTGACCTACCTGAGGAAAACAATAAGCAGAATGGCATAAATACATGTAAAAAAATGTGTTCTAATACACAATGCAGAAAAAAATGAAAATTCTGATCATAAAAACTTGAGCATGTGAATGTCATTGGACTAGCAGTTTACAACAACAAAGGTCGTATGGTCCTTGCTCTCAAACGCCAATCCTAGATGGAAGGATCCCAATTTAAGCAATAGAAGCTGGAATTAAGGATTGCCATATCAATCAAGGCCACTGTATCAGAAGCAACAAGCAACCTCTAATTCAAAAGCAACCGTATCAAGGCCACCATATCAAAAGCAACATACAACTACTAACTAACTAGCATCGCTTTGCCCCACCTTTCAGATTTATTTCCTTTAACTAGAGACTAGAGTGCTTTCTCTTCTTGGATTCGCCGGTTGTTTGGTCTACATAGCTTGAAGTTATTTGTCCTTTAGTTAAATTGCTCTAAATTTAAGTAGTTTAGTCTTTATAAAACCATAGCCCCGATTTCTTTCCTCAAAGAGCCAAGTCGATTATTCCTTGTGAAAAGACAATCCTATTCATCACCAGACCTAGCATCGAGCCCTTTCCAATATATCTGGCTTGCCATTGGCCTCTACAGATAGGCATTCAGCATATCTAATGACAATTGCTTAGAACCCTTTATGAATTTTGTATGATGGCGAAGGAAGTAAGTGAAGTGCTTAAAATCTTAGCAGCAGTACTCTGATATAAATTAATTAAGCTCCACCAGTAGTCCCACAATGGTCACTGAACTTTTTTAAAGCCAAGCATGCATCTATTGGAAAAGTCCAATATCCTATAGTATCATTCCTTGATTAACAAAATTATATTACATTTTATAAGCTATTATAGACATGTAAAAACTTGACCCAGTTTTAGGTGTGAACTTTCTGACAAATGGAAATTTTAGTAACCATGTCAAGCATTTACAAAGAGATGGTGTTAGCTTGGTTCTTATGACTCAACAATACCTACACCAAAGAGGACACAGCAAAACAAAAACAAATGAAAAATACTTACAGATTGAGTTTCCTCCTGAGGTGTGAGTGGGCGGTTTGGGCGGTATGTGTGATTTTGGCGCTTTGCCCATAACCAGAAACGTTGAAATTGCACTGGTATCCCGAACTCCTTAGCAACTTCTTCCTGAGAATTGACATGATAATAAGATGAGGTGCCACATTGTAGTTCAGTATCTTAATACCCACCAAATCCCCCAACCAGGAAAAAGGAAGTTCGACTTATACTGATAAAGCTATAAATTGAGTTCATAAAAGCAATCATTGAGAAATTCTGCTACTGACAATGCTCAAGTTGAGAGAAGCCTAATCTGCATCTTGTTTTTTGATAATAAATGGAATCGCTAATTTTAAGGGCCAACTCATGCCAAGGTACAATAGTTACATGCACCAAGCCCTTCAGCATACACCACATCAATAGAGTTGGCAAATTGGACCTCAAAAGATCAACCACCAGCCATTATGGTGTTAGGTTGACAATGGTACAGGTTGGAGATGGATTTTATTTCACCTGGTATTCTTTACACATTAGTGGAAGGAAGGAATCAAGAAGGATTGGATTGATTCTGCCATAATCCTAACCATGACCTTAAAAATGATGTAAAGTGACCATCCCAACAGCAGTAACTCAAAACTCCGATATAAGATATACACATGCAAGTTGTGCGACCCTTTCTATATTCTCTGTGTGTGTGTGTGTCCAGAAGCACACATACATACATTATACATAGAAGAGATTCCATCACTCTCACAAACATTTTATGATTTTCCAGTTCCTAGGTAGATTTTGTGATATAAGCATTCAGTAATATCAGTTCCAAAATAATCATGATGCATAAATATAAATATAACAAACATATTTGAGTCTTGGTTTGAATAGGCAATAATATCAAAGTACATTAATGCTAAATCAAATATGATGCAACATTAAGAGGTCCCTTTTCAGTATTACCACAGGGTTACAAATAAATGTTGTCTAACAGATGCAAGAATATGTAAAGATACCTTAAAAGAATTAAAAGCTAGCTGTTTCTGAATACGGAATTGGCGAACTTTGTCATGATCCACAAGATCAAAATATATATCCTTTCCAATCTGAT
>JAYDZE010566982.1:0-12195 GCA_034509125.1 Monilaria moniliformis
TTGGGCATAAACATCTTGACCCCTTTCTGAATGTAATTCTTTAAACCGTTCACAAAGAAACTAACAGCATAAGCCTCTGTAATATTCATCCTCCCTAGCAATGCTTCAAATTTATCATGATAATCAGAGACCGTACCTGTTTGTCGAAGACTCAGTAGCTCAGCCATCGGATCTCCCAGGATGCGATCGCCAAAGCGATCTTCCAATGCCATCACATAATTTTCCCACGTCATATCCTCGGATCCACCCTTGAATCTAATCCAATTTTGATGCCATTGTAAGGCTCGTCCTTCTAAATGAATAACCGCGAGCCTTACACGTGCGTCCGCAGGTGTTTGATCCACCGCGAAGAAGTGCTGGCAACGAAAGAGCCATCCGTTCAGATCTTCCCCATTGAATGAGGGGAATCCCACCTTCGATTGTCTTGTTAATACATGAGTTTAGTTTGAGCGTAGTGGTACTAGGCTTATTTCTATATATATATATATATATATATATATATATATATTTGTATAATTATTTAAATTTAGTGCGAGGAGAACTCATATGACAATGTAACTGTTGGTTAGAAGATAACTAAAAGTATGATTGATTTAGTGTACTTGTGATGTGTTGGTCCATCGTTTGACCAAAATAACAATAGATAACACACTCTTCCTATTAATTTCAAGGGCAGTTTGGTCCATTCAGTCATGTTCCCCAACTCGCCGACTGCAAAATCCCGCCTCTAAAATATCAAAAGTATCTCTTGAAAATTCCTCCACTGCCGCGCGGAAGCTAATCTGCATTCGCCTCCTGAAAAAGCCCCCCCCCAAAACCCAACTCACTGCTTTGTGATCGTGCCCGTTCCTAGCAAAAAAATGAGTCAGCTCCTTTTCTATTTCCGAAGACAAATCACTTCAAAATCAATTGATTATCCCAAGAAAAAAAGGGTTATCAACTTGATTTGGCTAGAAATGGCATTTTCTCCCTTTTCATCTCCTTACCTATTTCTTGCATGGACTGTATGGGTTGCTAGTTCTCGAAAAATCAATCATGAAGTTGATTTTCTAACACAAGTGAGGTATCAGTCAATCATCCAAAGAAAAAAAGATTATCCGTCGTTTTTGGCCGGAAATGGGATTCTCTCCTTTACTCTCTCCATCCCCATTTCTGGCAAGTTTTAACTTTTGTGATAAATGCATGGTATGGATTTCTTAGTTTCTCGTGAAATCAACTGAAAGCTTGCGAAATTGTTTGGAAATCTGCTGCCTTCCCTTCCTATAAAGAGGGCTGATTCTTAGCATCCAACCCCACCACTAATTCTACTTGCCTTGAAGCTTCTCTTTTACTCAACCCTCTGTTTTCTCTTGTGCGCCCACATCATCAGTTGAACAAGGTGTGATTTTTTCTTCTTTCCTTTCTAATTTCTGAATTCAAAGTCAGCAGCATTTGTATGTATGTCACGTTGCTTCAAGTTGGAAATTAGTTATTATTGTGATGTTTGTATGCATTCGTAATTTCAGTTGGAATTTAGTTTTTATTGGTGATGTTTGGTGCACTATAGTTTAGTCCTAAAATCAACATTTGCTTGGTTCACAAAGAGATCAATGTATTAATAAAATCATGACTTAATTTTTAATAGCATCATATTGCTAATTGGTTATAAAGCATTTATAGATTGTGTTTGTAGACATTGTTTGCATCATGGAGATTTTCCTTTTCCAACACTTTGTTGAATACTAATCGTATTTTTATAATTTGTTTATTTAAAGAATGGTGAAAGGCATCACTATGGCTGGTTGGTTGAGTTTATTGATTTGTTCACTTCTTGTGATGATTGCTCAAGTCGATGGTGATACCCTCGTCCCTGTTACTTTTCTGGAGAGTGCTATTCCTAAAGGAGCAGGGTCAAAATTGTTTGTTAAATACTAATAACGATATAACATATTTTTATCTCTAAATATGTATATATGTTTGTGTATATTGACTAAATAACTAGCTATTTCCTTTGTTGTTATAGTCTGTCTTGATGGGAGCGCACCAGCTTACTCTTACGCTGAAGGATCTGGAGATGGATCTCATAGTTGGATGGTGTATCTGCAAGTACACTCTTTAACATTACTTCGAAAAGAAAGATAAAACTCATTTTTCGTGATAAGCTCTAAATAATTCTCTCTATGCATGCTATCTTCTGGTCCTTGTGCTTATATTTTCCATCTCTTCTATTTGATGGATAAAAATGTATTTTATTTTATTTTATTTCAGGGTGGTGGATGGTGTTACGAACTATCCGAATGTTACAACAGATCACTTTCATTTTTAGGGAGTAGTCACCTTATTCGTTCACAAACCAACTTTTTGGCCATAATGGATTTAAATTGCACATCTAATCCAGGTATATGTATGTATATACACGTTACATACATTCAAGTGATATTTGATAAATTTATTGGATGATTATCTGATCTTTTATTATTGTAGATTTCTGTAATTGGCACAAGGTTTACATTCATTACTGTGATGGTTCATCATTCATGTCGGATATATTGTACTCAGTAAGTCTTTGGTCATCTGTTTCTTGTTTTCTTCATCATTATGTTTAGAGATAACAATCTTACCAACTCATCCATTAATTTTACTATTTCAGAAGACAAACCTCTCGTTTCGAGGTGCAAGGATTTTTAATGTTATGATGGAGGAAATGCTTGGTAAAGGCATGGGAAATGCCAAGCAAGTATGGTTTTCCTTGAATATTTCTACTCAATTCACTTCAATTAATTGGATGTACAGTGTCTAAATATACGTATCTAACATAGAGCTAACTTCATTAACTGAACTCTTATAACTTTATTGTTTACAGGCTATACTCACTGGGACCTCAGCAGGTGGACTAGCTACTATGTTCCATTGCGATAAGTTCCGGAAACTCTTTCCTAGTGCTAGTCGAGTTAAGTGCATTTCTGACTCTGGTTTTTTCCTCCATGGGTAAGATTCAAAACTTTGTCTAAAAAATTAAATAATTTTATATACTCCAACAAAAAATATGATTTATCATAATGTTTAATTGACAGAAAGGGTCTGCGTGGAGACAAGTTCAGGGAATTTTATTACGCTAATGTGATCAAAACACATGTATTTTTCTACACTTCTCTACTTTGCATTGTGATGCCATTTAAGTTACTTGGTCAAGAACTATAGATTATTATTTACATTTTCTTCAAGTTTAAATATATAATACCTTCTGACGCAGAATCATGAGACATACAACAACAACAACTACAACAACAACAACAACAACAACAACAACAACAATAATAATAATAATAATAATAATAATAATAATTATTATTATTATTATTATTATTATTATTATAATGTACTTAGAACAAATTCAGATGAAATGTTCTGATTTTTGGTGCATCAAGCCTCATTGCATCACTTGAATTGTAGATGTTAGTACTAATCATTGTACATGAATTTTTGCAAGGTTTTGTGATGGCATATCATAAGATTCATAACTGTAACATTTATTTATTTATTTTAATTTTTTTTTAATTTGGCTTGCAGGAGTTGGCCAGCTCTTTGCCTCCCTCATGCACATCAAAGAGGAATTCGAGTTTGGTGAGGAATTGTACATCTATTATCATAATTCATTATCTCATATGCTAATTTTCTTAAAACTATATATATTGAGTGCTAACAATCAATCATATTGAATGCTCAGTGCCTTTTTCCTGAATATTTTGCTGGGGACATTCAGACACCGTTGTTTATACTAGAATCAGCTTTTGATCGATTTCAGGTAAGATCATTCATTCTTTTGTGAAAAGATAACATTCGTATGGAACAAGAACAAAAATAATAATTAGTTATTTTATTTGTATTTGTTGAAACATATTAACTACTTCTTAACTATTCGAAACAAAATCTTGAGAAACATGTTTGGCTATATGTTATTCATATATATGCTGTATATGTTTACTATCATTACTGATTGAGGCTCAAATTAAATTAATGTTCTGCAGCTTACGAACCTCGTAATTGGCAATAACAGTTGCACTAATAACCTAACCAGCTGCAACTCCACCGAATTAGGAATCATGAGAGGTACCATAAGTATTCCAATTAATAATCTTCAAATCTGAATCAACTAAGTAATGAAAAGATAATATTTTCGGTTTCAATCTCTGTGATTTCAGATTTTCGAACAACATTTATCAAGACATTAATTGGACTCGAGAACTCTTCGAGTAGAGGAATGTTCGTTGACCCTTGCTATCTTCACGCCCACTTCTCAGTTTCAGCGAGGTGGACGGGCATCACTATTGCAAATAAAGTAAGATTTGTTTGTATTATATCTCTCACTCTCTCTTCTGCTTGAGCAAGTTTTCTTTGTACCGGACCTTTTCATTATATAGTTACAAGTTATTTTAGATTTTAGGAATGTGTATTTCATCCATTATTTTATCAGTCATGTTTTGGGAGACTCTGTCTAATACTATTTTCTATTTCACAATAAAAAAGTTAAAATTATAAAATATTTAATTTGTACGCAGACGATCGGGCAAGCCGTTGTAGATTGGTACTTTGGTCGGAGATCCTTCCGAATAGACACCAAAACTGACTCACCACGAAATTGTACCAATTCTCTTCGCCCGTTGTCGTTGAACAAGAAGTCTCTTGCATCATTGCCTCATAATGGATTTAGTTTTCTATACTCTCTTGTTATCTTTATTTTTATTGTTGTATAGTTAAACAATAAGTGTCCTGCATCACTCTTTTTTTGTATTGTTTACAGCGAAATGCACAGACTTGTCCGTTTATTTAGAGTGATTAAGTTATTAATTATCTTGTTATATAGTGATTAATGACTGGTATAAATAAATTGCATTAGATATATGTTATACTCCATTTAGTACATGCTTGTAGGAATCCAATTCCATATAAAACAGTTATTTCTTTGATAGTTTATTCCAGTAAGACATCATATTAAATGCATTATAGGTTTTAACTTATGATATTAAATCGACATGTAACACTTTTATGTACCTTTATCTCAATACTATAAGAACTGCCAATGACTTTTATTTGAACAGATTGTTCGGAAAAGAGACATCAATTTTTTAGCATGACTCGTATATCCAAGACCATGATCAAGATTATGTTTTTTCTCGTAATCAATGGAGCATTATTCCTGAATTCGACTGCAAATGGACAGAAATGCTATAGTAATATGAAAGCAGAGTGTCAAAGCGCAGCTTTGGAGGCTTTGTGTCAGGATGGTCAAGCCCCAGTTGGACCCACAGTTAGCTTTGATTGTTGCTATCAAATTATGCATAATCTTGAAGGTTATTGTTTCAATGGAGGTATGGTTGATGAAGCTGTGAATCGCTGCAAATTGGACCGAGATAGAGTTGCGGGAAGGAGTCAGCGAATTTTGTTACATTGTGCAGATGATATCTATGATTAGTCATCAAATTTTGTTACGTTAATTCCTTTCCGTCTGCCGCGGATTGAATAATGGGAATGACTTTTACTACATAACGAAAATGTTAATTACAATTTTGTTTCACGTTTTATGTCATACAGTGTTGTTCTAATCACTACAGAAGCAATATTGAATATTTGAACATAACAATCACGAAATTGTACCAGTTCTATTTGCAAGCGGTTGTTGAATCAGAAGTTTCTTGCACCGTTGCACCCCGTCTCATAATGGATTGACTTACTTTGCTTTTTATTTGCGTTGTTGTATAGCCAAATCTGCAGAAATTTTATATTAATTGTATTATCTTGATGCATTGTTCACTTCTCAGTACATGCTTCTAGGAATTCAAGATCTCTATGCAACATAATGTGGAGTTATTAATTCTTTAATTGCTTATCAAGATGATGTACACTCCTATTCATCAAGTCAATAGTTGCCACTGCCCAACAGCGGCGCAATCGCAACCAACCACGGCAGTGGGGCCACCTCCTAGCCACCCCAGTCACTGAGCTGCCACTGCCCAACCATCGCACAACCGCAGCAACCAGCCGCCAAGGCCCTTGGCAGTAGAAGAGCCGTACGCCAGACTCGCCAAAATTTCAAGTATTTCGTTCTTTTTGTTGATGATTGTACTCGGATGACTTTAGTTTATTTTCTAATTATATATCTAAAGTTTGTGAGAAACTTGTTCACTTTTATACCATGATGCAGATACAACTTCAAATTTCTATCAAAAATTTTAGATCTGATAACGGGAATGAGTTTGTCAAAACAACTATGAAACAATTTTTTCTTAAAAATGATTTGATACAACTTGTCCATATGAAGTAGGACAATGCAAAAAACGTATCTTCTTAAAAATGACTCGAGCTTTGCTCATTGAATCACAAGTCCTCAAACACTTTGGCCCGAAGCCTTGGCCAGTTCAGTGTACCTCCTAAATCGTCTTTCCATAAAAGTTCGTAACCTTAATACTTCCCTCCAAACTTTAGCTTACCATACCCAAATACCATCTACCATGTTCCTCAACCTCAAAATTTGATTGTTCTATCTTTGTCCACATTCCTAAAATGACCGTACTAAATTTTCCTCGTGTGCTATCAAGTGTGTTTTTGTCGGTTATGAGGTTCATAAAAAAGGATACCGATGCTATAAATCATACCGATGCTATAAATCTAAAACCTGACAAATCCACACTACCATAAATTATGATTTCTTAGAGAGTGAGTATTTTTACCATCTTAGTGGTTCGGGGAAAGTAGTGACACTATTTCCGACCCACTAAGCTGGCTACATATGCCGATGCCAAATCTAACTCTCGAAGCAGATCCAACAGAAACAGTTAATAGACATGTTGAGCAAACATCTGATGCAAACGTACAATCCCCAGATTTCAATGACCTTGTTCCAACACCTCCATTTTGACTGATATCTGAGGTAAGAAACTATAATCTTGCGGAGCTTTCTCTTTCTGATGCAATTGAATTACCTACTTTTGAGCCTATTGAGATAAGGGACGAGATGAGACTACAGCAGTGGACAGAGATACACATGAGTTTATGTGCTACCATCTAGAAGCAACTGAGGTGTTCCACCAAAAAGGTATACTCCGGAGAAAATTGAAAGAAAGTCGAGATATTCAATGACGAACATTGCAAGGGGAAATCTATCTAAAATGGTATAAGCCTTTGAAGCATCACTATAAAGAATAAGACATTCCATAGAGCGTGGAAAAGGCTCTCAAATTCAAGTATTGGATGGATGCGGTGAGGAAAGAGATGGAGGCATTGCCAAGAAAAAGTACTTGGGAGAAGAGTCAACTGTCAAAAGGAAAACGATCTATTGGTTGCTGATAGGTCTTCACCATCAAACGAAGACTGGATGATTCGGTTGAAAGATATAAGGCACAGTTAGTGGCAAAATGGTACACTCAAACTTTGGAGTGAACTATTCAGAGACCTTCTCTCATATGGCCAAAATGATGATTCTACTATCTGTTGCTACACACAAGAATTTGCCTCTACATCAATTTGATGTCACCAATGCATTCTTACATGGTGAGATAGAGAATAAACTGTACATGGATGCACCGCCAGGGTTCTTAGGCAAATTTGAAACAGGAAAGGTGTGCAAGTTGAAGAAGACCTTGTATGGTCTTAAACAATCACCTAGAACTAGGTTTGGAAGATTCACCACAGCTATGAAGAGTTACAGTTTTCATCAAAGCAACCCAGATCACACACTGTTTTTAAAACACAAGGTGACTATATTACTTGCTTGATTATATATTTTGATGATATGATTATCAAGGTGATAATGTAGAATATATTGATAGATTGAAAACAAACTTATTCACTGAATTCGAAATAGATTGTGTCTGACTATTTCCTGTTCTACATTAAAAAAAGTTCCAAGTATAACATTTCGGAGATGATTAATATATTTAATTTCTAGCTATTTGTTTACTTTCTTTGTATATGCAATTTGCAGACAATCGAGAAAGCCGTAGTAGATTGGTACTATGATCGAAGTTCCGTTCGAGAACTAGACACTAAAATTGACTCACCGCGCAATTGTTTCAATTCCTTTATTACGAGTTCGTTGAACAAGCAATCTCTTGCATCACTGCCTCATGACAGTCTGAGTTTTATTTTCTCTTCTTCTCTTTTTGTATTTCTTGTTGTATGGCCAAATGTGTAGGGTGATTAAGTTATTGTCTTATCTATATGCTCGAAAATAGTGATAGAAATGGTCCAAGTTCCATATAATTAAGACATTATTATGGACCTATTAAGTAAGGGCATCCTTTAAATGCAACATTTTCATGATGAGTGGCGAATGCATATTCATAAAATTTAATAATACTATGATTCCACAACATCAGAAAATATAATAATAATATTATTATGATTCCGATTTTATTTTGTAGATACAATATCACATTATGTTTTACTAATGCCACTAAAAAAGGATATGTAATCAAAATTTCGTATAATATTCTTTCTCGTTGACATTAACTTAAATAATTGTTGATTTTAACTTTAATGCACATTTATTTATTTTGAAAGTTTGTGAGTGTAAAGGATTTGTTTATGCAAACTTGCTTTTATTTAAAATAAATGTCGAATCAAAATCAAATCTGCAACCAACTGCCACAAAAAACGCTATCTTGGGGTGCTGTAAAAGTCGCTAAAATAATCAGCGCGCCAATAAACATTTAAAAGCTAAACGTTATTTGAATTCGCTAGCAATAAAGCTTTGATAAATGATCTGTTGTGGCCCCATAATTTATAACTATTTCATTTTCTGTATAATTCACCTAATTTGTAATTAATTGACAAACAGAAATATTGCAGCAAATATTGGACAAAAAAAAGGATAACACAAACTTGTAATTAATTGGTTTCCTTGTTAAGCAAACGCACTTACTGAGATAATAAAAACTCTACAATAATATGTGTAAGTGCAATCAACTTCAGAAAAGCATAACTTGGAAAAAATACATAACATAAAAAAATTAATTATATATTATTATGCTTACATGTAATTGCACATATTCATATATATAAACTGTCATTAGAATATTATAAAAGAGGTTTAAATTGTAATATAAGGAAGCACTTGCCTCAAATTACTTATTTTGGAAACTAACTAATACTTATATAATTGTTTACTTAACAAATAATGGAATTCTTTGCGATGGAATATTGATTTGATAGCAGTTCCATCAAATTTAAGATTTCTTCCACCAAAATAATGAACTTGAAGCTGCCCTACCCATTAATTATTTTTGACAACGCGATGGTATATGATTTCTATTTTTTTGAAGTGTATTATTTTTATATTCAAATATTATCCTATACTAGTATTTTCACATCATCGGATGTCTGGTAATAAGTATATAAAATATAGTATTATGTATGTATTTTCACTTTCCACAATTTTCTTTTTAGTCGGTCTATAATAAATTTATCATTTTTTATTTATAGTAGTAGAGTTCACACAATTCTCAATATTCACCACACATTTTAAATGAGACTCTTACTCTAATCATGCACTATCAAAATTTTTATTAAAAATCGATAGTTTACAATATGATTTTTTTTTTTATAGATGAAGGAAGTTATAAAATATAAAAATATCTTGTGACAGTCTAAGTGATAAAGTGAGTAGGTCAAATGTTTTATATTCAAATTTTACATATGTTTAATTATATCTAATTCTGATATATCTAATTACTAAAGTGTGGTTTGCAGACGGATTCATAAAAGAACTAAAAAAAGTGATCACAAAATAAAGAGAAAAAAGCGCCACGAAATAACAAGGAAAAAATGAAGGAAATTTTCGAATATATCAGACCGTTAAATCCAGCTTGGCATCATTATCATTTATCTGCCGCCAAGCAAGGTTGTATTACAAATTAACACGTGGCAAGATATGGGAATTGCCTGGTGATGTGATGGTGACGGTGGGCCCGCACAGCGAAATTGCTAAGATTTGTGGACCCGACAATAAGTCTTCCGTTAAAGTCAGTGATGATGCATCAAACGGTCACGATTCTCGGGCGGCGCCACCTTTCAATTATGCACGTAAATTGTTTTATTATGAAATTTAACCTCCTAAAATCATTTTTCATCAAATAAAATGGAAATTGGGTAAGTTCAGTTGGTTTATTTCTTTGATTAAATTATAATACGGTACAGTATAGTTATTTTTATATGTTAGTTAGTTCATAGCAAAGTTGGATTTCTAGTTATTCCTAGAGAAGTACACTTGGGCATGCTTCAAATTTTAGTTGATCTTTCTTCAAAGAGAATGTTGCTTGATATTATATTTAAATTAGGGTAATGCTCATTGTTTGCCTATTCTTGTATACGCATTATTTTGATTTAAAATTTCGAGGTTATAGACTTATACTAGTTACTTCACAATCATGAGGCGATACTGCACTAATAACTTAATTTTATTAAATTATAAACAAATGTTGACAAATGATGTGAACAACGAAATTTAATAATCTTTATTAGTTGAAAGAAACTATCAAACTATGGCCTTAAAAGATAGTAGATATATTATTAACATTGATTTGTGATTTTTATACAAATGCATGCTAATGCTAGTGTTAAGTAATCCAAATGCTATATATGTTTCAGACATATTATAAAATTAATAAGATTAGAGCGATTCATCTCATTCTATTATGGGCATGTTTTGATGTCTTAGTGGCAATTAATGTTATGGCCCATATTGTTCTAAGTTCGTTTTGCCTTGTATTTGAGCCAATGTTTGTAGACTTGTGTCCTTTTTGATTGATGTAAGTTTTCTTGTTGTATATTGTTTCTTAGGCGGCAATTACACACATACAAACAAATAATAGTAGATTGTGTTCAACTATTATTTATATAAGTTACTATCATATGCTGTCCAACAAAGTATTAGACTAATAATATAAGACAGTGACTAAGCTCATTAAATTTTATTATTCAGTTTACCCCAAACAACTAAATGAAAATATCATCAATACATAAATTTGATGTAAGTTTAATTTAGGGAAGCCAATTGAGCCAATTCGCTTGGGTTCGCACTAATTCAATCGGGTTGTCAAGCTATTCGGTTACGAGTTATTTGGATTGTAATTTTTTCGGGTTATAAATTTTCAATCATAACCTTAAATTATCGGATTTCGGGACAACTCATCGGGACAATCAGAATAAAAAATATATAAGTTTTAAATTAATATATTATTCTTGATAATTATATTAGAGAAGTAAGAATATACATTCTTCTTAAATGATTATTATTTTAAAATTTTGAATCTAAATGTTTTATATTAGTTGTTATAGTAAAATATAGAAAAGTAAAATAATAAATATAACTTTTCAAAATTGAATCAAAATGCATTTTTTACATACATTTGAAAAAAGTTTTATTATACTAACTTCCAAAATTTGAAAAAAAAATAAAGTAATAAAATTTGAAAACTAAATAATGAAAACTCAATAATTTTCGGATCGATCCTTTGGGGCTCGGACTATTTTCAGGCCAACTCTATCTGATTGCGAGCTATTCGGTTTAGGGTTATTTGGGTTGAATTTTTTTTTCGGATTATAATTTCCAACCTTAACTCTATCAAATTGTCGATTTAATCGATCAGCTCATGTGTTTCGAACTAAATTGACATCCCTATATGTAAATACTAATAAAATATTGAAAACAAAAATATATATTACCGTCAGCAATAAGTAAAATACAAATTCATCAAATTGTTAATAAACGGAGAATGGCATAATTCTCGCACAACCCCTGCAAGATTGTACGTTAAACAAAATACTAAAATACTCCATTAACCTTTTATTTTATACACAAACATGGAGTAATTATGGAAACTGCTACAAATATAATCTCTTACTATTAAATTTAACCGGCGCAGTCTCTAATAAAAGACCTATATTTCCAAACATAGCATAAAAAAACAAAAAGAAAAGTGCTCACCACTCAATAAAAGGTCATTTTGGTCACAACAAAAGTCGCACGCCCGGCCTCTTTTTCTAATTTCGGGATACGCAAAACGATTACAAAAAAAAAAAGCATAGGCAGGGGCAGAAGAGTCCAATAGAAAAAGGCTGACAGGTATGTAAAGGTCAGCAATTATTTCTTTAACAGGTTGATTAATTAGTATTTATGGCAAATTGTGACAAAATTAGTTTCATTATTACTTATTAGCG
>JAYDZE010566993.1:0-12194 GCA_034509125.1 Monilaria moniliformis
AGCCAAAATTTGCCACCACACCCCACCCCCATCACCACCCCCACTATCACATGCATTCACTTCCACCACCAACTCCATATTTAATTGTTCACATGTGAGTTGCAGCATTTCAAGTTCCAAAAATTTGCATTGAAAAATCAAATCACACTTTTTTATAAAAAATAATAATAATAATATTATTAATTTAAAGGTGGTCGCCGCATTGCGGCGGACCACCATTAACGCCGCCGGTGTGCGGCCACCACATAATTCTTTTTTGTGAGAGGGTTTTGATTTCAAATTCGTCTCTTCGTGCGTATGGTATAACATTCTCACTTTGTGTTGGTGGTAGTCTCACCTACATCGAGTATAATTTTTAATCAATATGATATATGTATATGTATATATATGTATATATATATACATCACCCGTAATTTAAAAAAAATTAACACTACATTATTTTAAGTTGGCAAATTTAATTCCTGATCGGCCCTTGATTTCGTGTAATCACAATAATTAATGAGGAGATAAGTAGCACAGCTACATATGGAAGGATCTTGATCCATATCTTGCGATGGATTTACATAAGAAGATGAGTCAAGACTTTTTTTTCTGACAATAACCCTTATATCCATTTTTCATAATAATCAATCTTTAGAATTTTAATTTTGAAACTCGTGTGCTAAATATTTATTTAGAAACTTATCGTCCTTGAGATCTTGTACGCGATGGGTTACTAGATCACATATGGGTAAAGGGAAAGAAGAGGCCTTTCAATTATTTTTTAACGTTGTATTCGATATATATATATAGAAATGTATTAGAGTCAAATCATACCTTTAGTATATAATTAAAACTAAATATAATTTATTGGATTTTAAATTGAATGACCATGATATCTGAAAATCTAATATCATTATAAGTGAAGACAGAAAGTATTATATGAGTACAAATGTCCAAATAAAAATTTATATGGTAGTTAGCAGAACTTGAGGAGTAGTGACTCCATTATATACTGCACACTATACTGAAATCTAAAGCGGATCTTTCTCTAAATCTAACTGAAAAATCAAACGTCACAAATCTCTTCTACACATTTTCTTTCCTAAAAATTCAACCCTTTTTCTTCTTCCCAATTTTCTATTGAACTTCTTCCCCATAATTCTTCCCCTAAAATTGCGATATGTATTACTCAGAGAAAACAGTATATACGTTTGTTGAAGACCGATTGTTTCTTCACACATCTGAATCGATATTTGCTTCAACTCAAGGTTTGTTTCAAACATCACAGTACAATAATAATGTCAAGAAGTAGGGTTTTGAAGAACCGATTGTTTCGTTGTCGTCGAAAGCTACGTTCGTCACATAATTTTTGGATTCATTAATCGATTGATGTGGTGGAAACCTTTTGTTTCATTTGATAACCACAAATACCATATAATGCAGAAAAAATAATTTTTGTAGCTTTCGCAAATGGGTTATTTGTTCGCTGGAGTTTGACCTAGTATAAATCTTTATATTAGTTTGTTGTTAACAGTATAATGATATGTTTGGGAGCCTTTTATGATTTTCAACTAATTGTATGGTGATTTCTTTAAAGCATGTAATGATATATTTTTACTTCTAGAATAACGATCAGTGGACGATATAATGATATGTTTTGTTAGTCTACGATGATTTTTTATTAGCCGTATGATGAATGTTGTTATTTCTATTCTGTGATTTTCTCTTACTGTATGATGATATATTTATATTGTTGTGATAATTTTCTGTATACAAATAATGCTTTCTCTATGACTCTACAATGATATACGATTCACGCAATGATGATATACTGATAACTCTATAGTTATATGTAAATGTGATCTTCTGCTAATTCGTTATATGATATATACTCATTATATTTTCCTTGTTTACTGAATGTCTGTTACTCTGACAGGATATAAAAGACAACGGGATATGGGCTCTGAGAGATGGCTTATTGGCTACTGTCGAACTTTGAGCCAATTACGTGCAACATTAAACTGATGAACACACGAATGTTGCACATCTATGAGGAAGATGTGCAAGTAACATTTGGATTCCCTCAAGGTGACATGTTGATAGAACGGAAGACGAGACAGACCAACCTAAAGCTACTTGATGAAATAACATCCGTTTTTTTTTACCTTTCATGTTGCACACTACATAAAGTCATGTAATCGAATCGCCTGTAGATTTGGATCCATTTTTGCGTGTGTCAAAACCCACCGCATCCGCATGAGCATAATTATGGTAAAAGCCCATCGTATCATCCAATGTCTTGAATTTTTTGCCAATAACAGGCTTCAATTCTTCTTTGCATACAAGCACGTACAAAACTATAATGAATAAAAGAAATGATTAATATTAATAAATACAACTAATATGTTAATTCAAAATCATCATAACTACAATAACATCATCATCTAAATAATGCATCTAGATTATCACCATAACGCTTAGTATATATCATTATATATTTAAAATAAAAAGTCATTGTCGATTACAATGCATCAAAACATACTCATACATAATGATTGCACAAAATCATATATAATTATTATTAAAACATAGTCATATATACCGACTACGTAAAATGTTAACCACCAATCATCATAACTTGTATTACAATATCACCATATGAGATAAAAATATATATTATCATCATTATATCGTCCACACTAATATGAATGTGTCAATGACAACAAAAAGCATATAAGTATAATGCAATATCAATATAATTACGCCGTGTACAAGATGCCATCATAAAAATTGTGTATCCTCATTATAACTAAAAAATTGATATCGTTACATCGCAATATCTATATTATTACACAACGTTCTAGATGTCATCAAAACCACAATAACATCATCATAACCGGTTAAAATTAATAAATACAACTGACATGTTAGTTAAAAATTATCATAACTACAATAACATCATCATCTTAATAACGAATATAGATTATCACAATAACGCTCAGTATATATCATTATATATTCAAAATAAAAAGTTATTGTCGATTACAATGCATCAAAACATACTCATATATAATTATTACAAAAAATCATTATATTGTGTGTTCACATGTATTACTAGGGATGCCAATTTAGCCCGAAACTCGTGGGTTGACCTGATTAATCCGATAACCCGACAGGGTTAGGGTTGAAAAATTCCAACCCGGAAAAAATTTCAACACAAATTACCCTAAACTGAATAGCCCGCAACCCATAGGGTCGACCCAAAAATTAGTGAGTTCTCGTTATTTAGTTTTCAAACTTCATTATTTTATTATTTTCCCAACTTTTGAAAGTTAGTATAATAAGATTTTTTTCAAATGTATGTGAAAAAATGCATTTTGATTCAATATTCGAAAGTTATGTTCATCATTTCACTTTTCTATATTTTACTATAACATTTAATATAAAACGTTTAGATTTAAAAATTAAGAAAAATGATATTCTATTAAGAAAAATGTATTTTCTTACTTCTCTAAAAGCTATGTATTAGTTTTGAGTTGAAATGACATTCACTTGTTGATGTATTTCTTTGTTACAAATATACAATTATTAAAATTCATATATTAATAAAAAAATCAAAAAAAAATTGAGCACGATTGGTCCGATGGGTTAGCCCGAAACCTGATAATTTAGGGTTAGGGTTGAGAATTTCTAACCCGAAAAAATTACAACCCGAATGACTCGTAATTGAATAGCCCGACAACCTGATAGGGTCAGCCCGAACCCAAGCGGGTTGACCCGATTGACATCCCTATGTATTACGTTGCAATTATAAAATCATATACTCATATATAATGATTATCAAAACATAGTTATATATGCTGACTACATAAACGTAAAATGTTAACAAACAATCATCATAACTTATATTACAATATCATCAAATGAGATTAAAGTTAACATAATGTACATAATTTATTATCATCATTATATCATTCACACTAATGTGAACATGTGAATGACAACAAAAAGCATATAAGCATAACACAATACCAATATCACAACGCAGTGTACACGATGTCATCATAAAATTTGTGTATCCTCATTATAACAAAAAAAACCTAATATCGTTACATAACATTATCTATATCATTACACAAAGTTCTAAATATCATCATAGGCTTTGTGCATCCTCATTATTACAAAATTGAATACGACCAAAATCATTACTTAAGCATGACGACATAACACTTTTATTATAGCATTACCAAATGTGCAATGAATCATTACAACATATGTTGTACATCATTATGTAATAATTGTAATGTGACCCAACCGATTATTTAAGGATACCATAAACATGCATAACCAAAAATCGCAGAATAAACAACAAAACCATTAAAATACATTCTGATCCATTATAGACATCCATTACGCGATAATTTTTTTATCAACAACTATCTCAAAAAACCTATGATAGCGCGACTTTTATGTATGTGGCGTGTATTGTATTGAGTTCGGTCAGAAAATTCTTAAAGAAAACAATATTAACTGAGTTGTTGTTTGAGAAGAAGACGAAGATTGTTGTTGTTGGAGAAAAAGACGAAGACTACAAAATTTTGATGAATAAATCTCTATACATAAATCTCATAGATTACAATAATCGCAAAATATATAATAAATAACTTCTCCCCAAATAAACTGCATATTACCATAATCGAAAAAATGTTAGATTACAAAACTATCATTTCGGCTATAAAATAATAATAATTCAATGCCACATGGCGTATTTGTATTTATATCCATCCAATCTTGAAATCCTTTGGTTACAAATTTGTCTTAGTTCTACATTAAGAATTGGTTCAGACATAAGACCAAATTGTAACCGCAAGATTTTAGGATCGGATGGATATAAATAACACCACGTGGCACTGAATTATTAATATTTTATAACCGAAAAAATATTTTTGTAACCTAACAATTGTTCAGTTATGGTAACATGTGTTTTTTTTTTTGGAGATGCTATTTATAATATGTTTTGCGGTTATAGTAACCTACGAGATTTACGGATAGGAGTTATGATGATACTCTGCATACGTTATAATGAAATCTACTGAGTTTTATGATGATACTCTGCATAATGATTATTATACATAACACAATACATATATCAATACACAATTCATAATGCATGTGAACACACTGAATAATAATTTTGTGTGATCATTATATATGAGTATGTTTTGATGCATTGTAATCAATTAATGTTTATTTTGTTAATATAATGATATATAACGAGCGTTATGATGATACTATGCATATATTTTAATGATGATTCAGTTATTGCAGTTATGATGGTTTTGAATTAACAAGTTAGTTGTATTTATTAAACTTTAATCGTTTGTAAATAACATGTTAGTTGGATTCATTATTTGGTTAGAGTTTGAGAAATATATAGTGGAGTTATTACTCTTGAAATTCCGCCAACAACCAAAAATAAATATCGCATAAAATTGATATTTGACTATTATGCTCTTATAATGATATAACAATAATAGTATAATGATTCGCGTTTTAGATTTAGTCTTACTTATGCATTAAATGTATGGTCTCACCATAATGCACCCATATATATATATATATAAGGTCGTACTAGGGTGAAATTTTCCCTTATTTCAAAACTAAGACCCATTATCATCCATTAGATCTGATAATCTAAGGCTGAGATTTAAGGAAAACACAAATCATCATAGTTTGTTCAACAATTCATCATAAGTGTATTTTTGAACAAGGAAAAAAAATTAGTATTATTCGTGAAAATATTTATCTACACCTACGTGGCATGATTTTGTGATTTGCATACATGCTTTATAAAAATCAGTATATATACTTACATTGATCAGTACATAGGTTTCTGAAAATTAATATAAGGATATATTCTTTAAAAAGCAATCACTATGAAATCATGCGGATTTTATGCATTTGGATTTGAAGATAAACCACTTTCTCTCTCCTAAAATACATAATAACATAAATTTCACAAAACTCTTTTGAATTAAATTATTTTTTCACAAGACATATATCAAATTAAAAATATTTTTTTGAGGATTCTAACGAAATCCTAATTGCATATTTTTACATCTTGAAAAATATGGAAACAATAACAATCAACATATATAATACGTTATACTACTTCTTAGATAACATTATACTACTTATTGATTAACATTATACTACTTTTTAGATAACACTATATTGTTTTTGCCACTATGTTGTATTATATATGTTGATTGTTATTGTTATTTAAGAAGTAGTATAGTGATCCAATAAGCAGTATAATGTTATCCAAGAAGCAGTATAGCGTATTACATATGCTAATTGTTATTGTTTCCGGATTTTTTGGGATTTTTTCGCGTACTGAAATACCCTTGTCCGTTATAAGTTATTAAAATTCATTGCCACGTGGCTTTATTTATCCGTTAGATGTTTAAATCCTACAATCCATAATCGATCTCGGTTTGGATATAAGATTTAGTTCGAATTTGATCACGCCCCTATATATATATAGGCCCATATTTCCCATACTAAACCTCAAGTTGCACTATTTTTTATTTTTATTTTGCTTTGCATAATATTCTGCGGATATAATGTTTTTGCTTTAACAAAATCCTACTTAGACGAATCAATCGATAAAGCCAGACATCTGAAAAGTGAGAACCAACTTGTTGAAGCCGTAACGCTAAATTCTTTTTGGCCTAATTTAGCTTTTGTTTATTTTTAAAATATACTGTTAATGTTGTTTCTTAGATTATAATCTTGTCCTTTAAGGATTTTTCTGAAATAATTTTAAAATCTTATATATCTTGGAGATATAAAAAAGGCCAACATTGATAAACAAACCACTTCAGCCACGAGTTTCTGGGCCACTGGAAAAGCTTAAACTAAGCTAAACGGAACGCTTGGAAGACGTGGTTAAACATTATCTAATCATCTTTACAGCCTATCTTTAGTTACAACTGCAATTAATGTTTGATTAGAATAAGGATTGGGTGATTCCCACTTTTGGAGGTTCCAATTGAATGGCATAAATATATATTGGTGGTATGACCAGAATTTTTTATTTCTTTTAGTACTACACATACCAAAAATATTGAGAACGGGCTTTGTCTCAATGACCTACTTGCTTTTACACTTTATGGATTACAATCATTATTTTTCGATTAAGATAAAATAAAGACAATTCTATTGGTTAGTGAAGATCTGGGAAGATATGAAAAATGGTTATATATAATTGATCGAATTATATATGCTATTCCTTATTTCAAGGGTTCATCATTATTTATTTTGATGGGAAAAAAATACTATGATATAACCATTACAATGGGAATCGCATGATCACTTCAATTTTATAATCCCTTTGAAGATCACTAAAACTTATATATTTTGTATGTTTTCAAAATTTATTTAATTCTCAATAAGCATATTATGGTCTACTCTGCTGTGATCATTCGAAGGAGCATTATCATATTAAAACATTAATATAATAATGTGTAAAGAAACATTAATTAGTCCACATAAAAATCAACGCAATGCTGCATATTGAATTGTAGGAAAAATTACTCGGCCCATTCCAAAGTAGAAATATTGTTTGCTCTTTCATTTGGTTGGTTATAAGCCCATAGTTGTTTGGGATTGCTAGCTTTGGTTTCCCAAATCCATATTTGTAATTTTCGATATTCGAATCATCCCTCCTCATCAAATCCAATTGTAATTAATAAAATATAATTGGAAATTAATAAATTTTAATTCAAAATTGATCAATTCTACATCTGAGTGCAAACAAATTTTTTGCACAAATACAAATACAACATACCATTTAATATCAAGTCAACTTTTTGTAATAACATAAGAAATTTAAATGAAAACAAAATCTATTTCACTACGAGACTTACCAATATATATTTTCACTGAACAAACAGAGAAAATGGGGAGAGACAAAAAAGACTACAAGGTCTGGATAATAGAATTTCAAGACATTAATGATACCAAATAAATCGAAATAGCTCATTATGTGTAACCACCAAATTTATGTGTGGACAGATCCTCATCCAACCACCACTCATCTACATCTAACCATCCATACACCATTACCTATTCATGCTTCCATCTCAGAGTAACCAAATTATCAAGTATAGCATCTATAAAACTGAACACAATTAAAGCCGTCGACTAAAGTAGTCAAAAAAAACCTGCAAAGACAAACCAACAAACTCCTAAACCAAGCAATAAATTAGTACCAGGTCACCAAGTTTGGCTTTGGCAACAAATGCAGCTCGGAAAACGCCCTGTAAATCCTGCATGAATCACGCAGGAAAGCAAACACCCACAAAATCTGCAATCAATGTAAAGAGAGAAAGCATCCATTTTTTAAGGGTCAGCATACAGATAAGAAGATGGTGCAGATGTCACTCAACCTAACTGGAAGGTCAAAAAGCTTAAATGACAATTTGTCTACATCCCACTATAGAGATATCAATCAATGAATGCAAGAATAAATGGTGCGAACCAACACCTGTAACGCATGCACGCAAGAGTTGAATCGAGAGGATTAGGTTTAGGTGGTGCAAATGTGGTTATGCCTATCTTGACAAGAAAGCATCTAAAAGCAGTTGACGTTCAGTTTATCTACATAACATGTTTATGCACAATATGGCATGTTTGAATGCAAATGACAGATGAGATCAACAGAGCAAACAAAGAATAGCACATCTGCAAAGCACACAGTGATAAACAAATAATACAACTAATATCTGAATAGTGCAGCAGATTTAGCTAGATAATCTAATGTAACCAAATTTAGCTCTAGCCTGATCAAGAATTAGGGGGATTAATTTGAATTATTATTACCTCAAACAACATTAAAACCCAACTAAATTCACCTTTGCACATACATATTTGGCATAGCAACTACTTCTAAGGATGCAAGAATCGAATCTTGAAGATATTATTGTAGCAACACATCCTAAATTCAACTGAAAGCCATTTGAAAGATAAAAAAATGAAGAATGTTAATGACAGATATGAAGGAACTAAAAAAGGAAATCTATAACTATAACAGAGCTGCATTGTTCAGATTATAACTAATTCAAATCACTAAATATGCTGTGTTTCCAAAACAAACGTCAAGACTTTATTAATTCCTTCGCGATGGTTTCAAGAAATTTAGGACCAAAAAAGCCCGAGTACACTGAATTCTATGTTTCGCTTAAGAATAAAACTTAAAGCCAGCGGTAACGCCAACCCTCAAGTTGATGAATTAATTTTTTTGCTATGCGACGCCACCCTGTCATGTTATGCTTCACTGGGAGAAGACAATTCAGAGAAAGAAAACATCGATCGTGTTTGAAGAGAAAAGGAAAAAGCTTGTACTGAAGACTAGTTTATAGATAACATTCAATTGTATCTTGAATAATATCTGACAATCCTCCCTAAACTCGTCCGACTTTAAAGAAGAAAATAACGAAACTAAAAAAAGTTCGGAAAAGTACCCATTAGCAAGAATCGGGTGCATCCAGGAACCAATTGTTAACCACAAGCATACAAATCAAATTTGTATGGTGCCCGCAACATGCAGATATTCAGCATCCCATCACAGCACAATTATAGACGAAACTGGCGGATCGCTTCTGGCCAAGCACATCCCACCGTGGAGGCCCTTCGCCCGGAACCCACGAATTCACTTGAATAAATCCCTCACCAGCATTACGAGGCCCGCCAATAACAATAAGACGATCACCACACGCTCTAAATGCTAAGCCCCAACCGTACATAGAATCAGCACGTTCTGGCAACCTCCCAACGGTGATCCAAACCCTACCGTCCTTGTTATATTTTCTCACCTCCATAGCAGCATAATCTGCAGCATACAGCTCATTATTTACAACGGCAATCAGAGGTGGTGCCTCGGATGTAGCAGGCAGCTCGTTATCTCTTGGTGCGCCAGTCCGCACCGGGGACATGTTCAGAATCTCCGTCCAAGTCCCATTTTCCAAATCATATTCCTCTCCGCACGTGAGAAGCTTGGATTCGGCTCCTCCTATTCCTCCGATAACATAAAACTTTCCATCCATGAAAACCGCAGAACACATTTTCCTTGCTTTCTTCATGCTTGGAAGTGTCATCCACGTTCTCGTTTCAGAATTGTATAACTCCGCAGAGCTGAGGATATTGCCATCCGAGTCACACCCGCCAGCCAATATGGCGATTTCTCCTAGGCTTGCAGACCCAAACAAACACCTAGGCTCATTCATGCTCATTCCGGTAGTCCACGTGTTTGTGGACAAACTGTATCGATAGATCACGTGCGCCATGGAATTCTTCCCGAAAACAAGAAGCTCGGCCCCAACAGCCAAAGATTCCTTATCCGCAAACACAAAGCTATCATTAGAATACATTCTTGGCAAATGCATCCAACGGCGCCGTATAGGGTCAAATGCTTCCCATTCGAGCAGCTGGCAGGAAAAGTAAACCCAATGCTCGACTACCCCGTTTTTCCGCCTTAATTTATACAGCTCGCCACTACGGACAAGAGACCGGAAACTCCGGTTCAATGATGCAATTGAACCATAATCAGCTCGGGAGCACCGTATAAGACAACTAATCGAGTTGTCTGGACCAATGTCAGCAATCAATGAGCTTGAATCTGAATTATCGCCAGCGTGTCCCTGGCTGCTCGATTGGTCAGAAACCGACTTTAAAATCCCACCAATGGACAAATCAGTATCTACTTGATCGCCCAAATGCTTGGGCACCTTTTTTACGACGTCATCTTCCTCGCCATTCGTTTCCAAATGGCGCTTTCCTTGCTGAACCTCGACCTTTTCGGACCGGTAGGTCATAGGCCAATTGCTTTCTCGTTCACACGTCATCGGATGATAGTCCCTCGACACCAAACAAGGCCGGTCTTGCAACATTTCTTTGAATCCAAACCAAAATCAGCAAAAGTTTTTCAGCTCTTCTTTTTTCTTGGAAAAAATAAAAGAAGAAGATGAAGAAAAGAAAAACCTAGTTCTTGTTCTTTCTCAGCAGCTCAGATCACTGCAAAATAGTCATGCATAAGTTTGAGATCAGAAACTAATGTATTACAGATGCAAAATACCCACAACCAAAAATGCAAGAAGATCAATAGCCAGATAAACTTGCGAAAATTCATGTGAAAATTCCAACTGCAACTTACCAAATTGAATTTTCAAGTAAAGGGAAATCTTAGAAACCAGATTGCAGGAGGGGTATAAAAAGAGGAAACTTTTCACTCCTAGCCGTCCGTGATCCAAATCCATCAACAAAAATCAAATTCCCATAAGTAGCAAACGATATTAAAACCCGATATTTGAACCCAAAAAAAATACAGAATAACAAGCAAAGAAACGTTTCGGAAAGCAAATACAAGAATAAACCCAGATTCAAAAAACATTGAAAATAAACGAATAAATCAAGAGCTTCAAACAATTGGAACATGCACAAAGCTATAGAAGCATTATCACTAGATCTCTCAAATTCAGATCAATTATCACCCAGCTGCCCACAACTTCACCAAAATCAAAATATCAAAACCAAAAGCTCGAATCTTGCATTGGTTTTCCTACACCTTCTATTATTTCCTTACATTAGATCTATCAAATTGAATTTTTATTACTGTCAAACATCATAAAGAGAAGCTATATAATAAGCACAGGCAGAGCAAATTGAACAAGATTCAATAATAGCTTCCAAAAAAATAATGAAATAACAATGGACGACATAAATCATAAACGAAAGAGAGACTACTTACAAATTTTAATTATAAGAAGAAAAAGAAAGAGGTCTGATTGAAGCTATCCGAGTGCAAAATCCTTTCTTTCTCGGCCCCGCTGCATGTAATTTGACACCTGAGTTTTCTGTTTGCTGTAATATACGTATTTCTCTTTTCTTTTCTTTTCCTTTCTTTTTTTCTTTCCTGTTTATTGTTTATTTATGTGTCTATGGTTGTGAAGTGTGTGTTTGTGTGTGTATGAGAGAAAAAGAGAAACTTGAGTTTCAGTTCTGGTTGTAAGAGAAATCCTTTGGATTCTCTCTGCATATCAAAGCCAGGGGCTTTGGGCTTCGGCTTTGGGGCATAATCTTTGGACTTTGGAGGACCCCTCTCTCTCTCTCTCTCTCTCTCTCTCTCTCTCTCTATATATATATATATATA
>JAYDZE010567004.1:0-12193 GCA_034509125.1 Monilaria moniliformis
AATCTATTATTATCACAACGAACGCACGGACATCTAATTTTTGAACCATCCATTTTTTAGGGATGTTGCACAGCAAAATTGATAAACATATCTAACCCATCTATAAAATCTTGATTATACTCTCCTGTGGGAAATTTTCTAATGTACATCCACTTTCTTTCCGAAATTATTTCCATTTCAAAATTCTATCACCTAAACCCTAAAAATAAAAAATATTAGATTAAAAGAAAGCCAATTAAGACAAGGACAGAGTAAATAACAGAGTAATTAGGTGCTCGGAAAATACCGAGCATAGTCCGTGCTCGGTAAATAAATAATATTAACGTAATTATACTAAATGCCGCGTTTTTTTAAAAAAATTTACCTAACATAATAAAGAGTAACAAAACAAACATAAATAAAATTTTACATACTAAAGTAGCGAACAATATGTAATACAATTATAATTAAAGTACCTTATTCTCATATTTTATGTAAAAAACAGCTATATATATATGGCGTCATCAATTTATCGATCCATAATCAAAATTTATATTTTAGTATATAATATAAACAACTCACTTAATTAAAGAAGAAAAGTAACTGTAAATAAAAGAGAACGTACTAACCTGTGCGTAATCAAATTTTTGATAGTTGATTCATCTCATCCTTCTCATAAATTTTAGTGTATACTTAGGGTATGAGAGAAAAAATCGAGTTAGACATATATATAGCCAGAATTTTGAGGTATATATGGTAAAGATATATATCATATAAGATGTATCCCGGATTTGGCGCAGGTAAACTCTGATTGTTACCGAGCACCTCCGTGCTCGGAAAGTTGACTCGGTAACATCACATGGTAACTTTACGGAGCACCGGCGTGCTCGGTAGCTTGATATGGTAAGGTTACCGAGCAACGCTCGTGCTCGGTACGGTGACGCGACAACTTTACCGATCACTATGGTGCTCGGAAACGTTACGCGCCATATTTTACGACTATCTTTTCCACTCGCAACGCTAGTCCGAGCACACACGGTGCTCGAAACCATTGACCGAGCACGACTCGTGCTCGGAAATCCAACGGTTACCGAGCACCGCAGTGCTCGGTAACTTACCGAGTACTTTTGTGCTCGCAAATAAGAAAAATACCGACCCATTCTCCGGTGCTCGCAATATGCTCGGAAATTTGAATGACGATGCTCGGAAAATGCTTGGAAAGTGTGCTCGCTAATATGTGGACGGAAAATTCCGCCTTTTTTGTAGTGGTATATTTTTAAAAAATGATGAAAAGTGAAATTTAAACCTGTTACAAAAAGTTGGATTTAAATAAGTCAGTCTATAAATCTTGAAATGTTCAATAAATAAAATTGGAGCTCAATTTCGAATAAAATCACAAAGCTTAAGCTTTGACATTAGTTAGCTCGGCCCGGACAATATTAAACGCCAAATTCTCTTTGGTTATAATATATGCAGATAACTTATTATATATGTAAAAAGCTGCGTGTGTGTGCGTCAAGGTTCCGACAACAAAATAATACATGGTTGCATTTTTCCAAGTGAAATGATTTCTGCAATTATAATAGAACACTTTTAGTTTCAATGACCAAAGGTTCAATGCGTACCCTAAAATATATTTTCGTCTTAATTTAGAGTACTTTAACGTATTTTCTTAATCCCAACCATGCCCAAAAACTTGTAAAGACATTATATACAATTATACAAAGGGCAAATTGCCGGAAAAACCATGAAGTTTGGTCAAATTTTGGTCAGTCCCGTAAGTTTGAAAATCAGCCGCTAATATCATGACTTTGACAATTTTCGCAATTGTCCCACAACGCTTAATTTGGGGAGAAATTGCTGCTGATGTGGCCGACGAAAAATCTTACTTGGAGAAAACGTCCGGTAACTAAATCAGCCACGTTTGCACCAATTAGTCAGCCACGTCGTTAATTTTAAGACATGTATACGACACGTCAATAATTTAAGACACGTAGGATACCGAATTTTTTCGTCGTGGGACAATTACAAAAAATTTCAAAGTCATGATATTAGCGGCTGATTTTCAAACTTGCGGGACTGACCAGAATTTGACCAAATTTCATGATTTTTTCGGCAATTTGCCGTTATACAAATATTGTGGATCTACACATCCCACTCACACAATCCCCAGCATCTCAAAGAACGGTACTATGCACCTAGTGATTATCGGGGCAATGATTGTAAGGTTTAATAATGCTCGAAGCATGATGTCAGTTTTGAATCATTAATACAGTATTCGCTTAGAAAGAAGAAAAATTGGGTGAAAGACAAACAATAAACTCTCTGAAATTTGAATAGTACCATTTGACGTGCATTAAGAAAGGGACTGTATAAAAAGGGAAATTCAATTCATAACTGCCTATTTACTCTCTATAATCTCTAATTAAAAAAATAATAAATATATTAATAGATGTCTTATTTTAGCCCCAATTCAGATTTATATGAAATAATATAATATTTCATCATTGTACCCTATAAATCTAAAAAGGAAAAACATAAAAATATATAGCCTCCAATAAAATGAAGAGATGCACAGCCTTCACGTATCCTTACAGTCACAGCCCCAAACTTGACTGCTGTTCGCATCGCAAAGCCATATTTTTGGTTGGTTGAGCCACCACATCCGACGCGTGACCAACAAATTGTGTGAATATAGAATCAACTCTTCCAATTAGGCCCTCTAGTTTTTTTGTTTAAGAAATAATCTTCTTCTAATCAATTTTCAACTTGTGGATTGAAATAATCTTCTTCATGTGAGGGTTTTCAAGTTACTTTCGGAGAATTACGAGCGCAATCAAAGACCAACAATCTAATCGATATTTTATTAAAAAAAATTAGAATATAATATTTTATTGATTTTTTTAATTGTTATTGTGTTGGCAAAATTATATATATTGATATTTTTATTATTTTCTAAAGGAGGCTATAATAAAATAAAATGTGCTACATATGGAATTATCCTAAATTATATATGAGATAGGCCATAGGAATCAAATAGTAAATTTACTATTACTTTTATTATTTATTAAAATAGAGGGATTATAGTTAGTAAAAGGATGGTTATGGGTAGAATCTCAGCACTATACAAAAAGTTATTGGGTGGACCCAATGGGCCTACGAGATGCTCATTATCATTGTTATTTATTTCAGGAGATTCTTCACATGTTTTATATTTTAGTACAGTTTATGGGCCCTTTACTAATTGGGCTTATGGCCCATATATAAGTTTTTGTGCTCTGCTGTTTATGGGTTTATTTTTGTTTAATGCAATTAGGGTTGCATTTTGATTACTGGATCGATCCGTTTTGAAAAGGATTATCCAAATAATTTCGCATTCACTACTCAGTAGCTTCAAAGTGAAGTGGAACGAACCTTTTCTCGAAAAAAATACAACAAAAAAAGGACTTATAGTAGCGTGATTTCATGAGTACAAAAGCTCTATGTTCAATCAATTACTAACTTAGACTTGCATTTAACCTTTTTTAATTATAACAGTGAACATTAGACAAAACTATGCAAAATTTAATAGTTAATACAGTATGATACTATGAAACTTTTTAGCTGATATATTTTAAAAATATTAAATTCAATTAATGATAAAGAGAAATACTAATATTTAAGCCGTAAATCAGAAAGTTATAATCAAACATTGACGATGCATGATATATAATATTATTGGACTAGATGATGGCTGCAAAAATATGAACAAAACCATTTTCAATAATCCTAATTTTATAAACAATAAAGAACGAGAGAAAGAATAGAGGTGGGCGGTTTTTCCGAACCAGCGGTTTTTAAACAGAATCGGAACTGCCGGAAACGGTTAAATCGGAACCAGAAATTCGGTTCCGACGGTTCGGTTGTGTTTCCGAAAAAATAAAACTGGAACGCCGGTTAACCGCTGGTTCGGAACCGGTGGTGTCACACGTCGTAGGCTACGAGATAGGGCGGCATGGCTATATCTGACGTTGCAGGCGAAAACAGCCGGTTTCTGCTGCAAAACCGGCGGTTTCGGCAGGCAAATCGGCGATTTTCAGCCAAAACCGGCGGTTTTTCATTTTATTTTATTTTTCAAAATTCTAATTTAAAGTCAAAATTTCCCACTATTTTTATTTATAAATACCCCCTCATTATCCTCATTTCAACTCTCTTGTATTAACAAGAATTCTCTCTTCTTTACTTCTAATTTCTCTAATATCTACCTCCAGCATCATCATTTTAACTCACACCTCTTGTGTTAACAAGAATTCATAGTTTTCTAAAATCACTTGGTTGAGCATATTCCAAATATTACTGCAGTATTAACAAGCTCAACAAGTTAGCAACTACCTCAAATATTCAATTGGAATGGGCTTGACCTAGTGTTTTCAGATAATTGGATGTGCTATTACATAATCTCTCTTATTTATTAATCATGATTCATTATTGGAATTTATTAATTATTGATCTAGTTATTATTTGTAATTTGTAATGTAAATTTTATTTTGTAATCGTAATTTGTTTATTTTATTACTTAAAAAAGTCTTCAATTTTGCCACCTTTGGACGATCAAGGTGTTCCCGGCATCCCGAACGCAGGGGCGGACGGGATGTTAGGCTTACAAACCTCGCACGCAGGGGCGGACGAGGGGAGTAAGGGGAGCACCACGTTGATGCAGGGTGCACAACATGATCAAGGAAACACTGCATCTGGCAGTACATTTACACCACACTGTAGCTCAGAACCTGCAACATCTTCTGCAGGCGGTGCGGTGGGCGAGGAACCTAAGCCTCAAGAGAGATTGACAGCAGCACAGAAAGGGAAGAGTGTGATAGAGAGTGAGGCCCCAATAACCAAAGTTCCATTAAGTCCGGCTAGAGATCCGACGAGCATGATTAATTTCCCGGATCACATTCCACCACCACCGTTTCCGATGAAGAGAAAGAAGAAAGTTTACCAAGAAAAAAGCTTTGAGTGGATGATGAATGTGATTAGGAAGGTGAATGTGGATATTTCATTGGTAGATTTATTGGTGAACTTCCCTCGTTTCTCCAAATTTTTCAAGGATATGATGGCCAACAAGGAAAAGATCCAAGAAGAAGGCATAGTGGCATTGAGTATGAATTGCTCACATTTGATCACCGGAAAGTTGCCAACAAAGAGACGTGATCCAGGAGGATGTTTAATCCCATGTGAGATTGGTAACATTGTTTTTACCAAATGCCTACTAGACCAAGGATCCGGAATTTCACTCATGGCTTTGAAGACAGTAAAAGCAATCGGTTTGGAGAATAGAATGGAGCCAATAGACATCTCTTTGCAATTGGCAGATCACTCCATTGTCAAGCCAACTGGGATTGTTGAGGATGTACTTGTTAAAGTGGATAAGTTTGTCATCCCGGTGGACTTCATAGTTTTGGACATGGAGGAGGACAAAGAAGTGCAGATACTATTTGGTAGGCCATTTTTGGCAACGGGGGATGTGCTACTAGGAGTGAAGGATAACTTAGTTACCTTCAGGATTAATGGTGAAGAGGTCACCATAAATGTTGAGAAAGCAATGAGGCACCATATGGAGTCTAAGACATGCTTATCTATAGATGTCCTATCTATAGATGTCCTAGATAAGTGCATATTTTAGAAAGCTTGTTGTAGTGTAAGGAAGGAAGGAAGTGTGTATTTCGATGAAGAGTTATTTCAAGAGATTGAGAAAGTAGTTAAAGATATCCAAGTTGAAGAATCTCAACTCAATCAAGCTCTTCAAGCGATGATAGGCTCTCTTGCCGCCAACCTCAAGCCATCAATTGAAGTGCCTCCAAAGCTAGAGTTAAAGCCTCTTCCTACATATTTGAAGTATGCTTGCTTGGGAGATGAAGAGACTTTACCTGTTGTGATAGCTTCAAGTTTGAGGATGGAGGAAGAAAGCATGTTGTTAGCCATGCTGAAGTTGCATAAGAGGGCTATAGTGTGGAGCATAGCCGATATAAAAGAAATTAGCCCAGCCACTTGCATGCACAAAATTTTGATGGAAGAAGGAGCAAAACCTGTGAGAGAAAGGCAAAGACGACTTAACCCGATGATGCAAGAGGTGGTAGAGAAAGAAGTCAAAAAGCTGTTAGATTTTGGAATGATGTACCCAGTTTCCAACTGTGAATGGGTAAGTCCAGTGAATGGGGTGACAGTGAATGGAGTGACAGTGACGATAAATGACAAGAATGAAGTCTTGGCCACTAGACTTGTCACCTCATGGAGAGTTTGCATGGATTATAGGAAACTGAACAAGGCAACAAGAAATGATCATTTTCCATTACCTTTCTTGGATCAGTTATTGGACAGAATAGCAGGATTCTCTCACTATTGTTTTCTTGATGGTTATTTGGGGTACAATCAGATTGCCATAGCTCCAGAAGATCAGGACAAGAGTACTTTTACTTGTCCTGTGGGCACATATGCATTTAGGAGGATGCCATTCGGTTTGTGTAACGCTCCTGCCACATTTCAGCGTTGCATGATGGTAATTTTCAGTGATATGAATGAAGACATAATGGAGATTTTTATGGATGACTTTTCAGTATTCGAGTCTTCTTCGATCAATGATTAACAAATTTGGAACGTGTCCTTCAACGATGTGAAGAATCCAACTTAGTGTTGAATTGGGAGAAATGTCAGTTCATGGTACATGAAGGGATTGTGTTGGGGCACAAGGTTTCATCAAAAGGGTTGGAAGTAGATAAAGCTAAGATTGAAGTGATTTCCAAGCTTCCTCCTCTATCCAATGTTAAGGGCATTAGAAGTTTTTTAGGCCATGCAGGATTCTACCGTAGGTTTATTAAAGACTTCTCTAAAGTGGCCAAACCACTTTTTAATTTGCTGGAAAAGGATGCCAAATTTGACTTCACACAAGAATGCTAAGCTGCATTTGAGACTCTAAAAATGAAGCTAGTGGAAGCACCCGTGATCATCACACCCGATTGGACTATGCCTTTTGAACTTATGTGTGATGCTTCAGATTATGCGGTGGGGGCCGTATTGGGACAGTGCAAGGATAAGATTTTCCATACTGTGTACTACGCAAGCAAAGTACTGAATGAGGCTCGATTGAATTACACAACAACAGAGAAGGAGATGCTTGCTGTAGTGTATGCTTTTGACAAATTCTGTGCTTACCTTCTTGGGATGAAGGTGATTGTGTATACTGACCACTCAGCTATCCGGTATTTGATGACAAAGAAAGATGCAAAGCTGAGACTAATCTGATGGATCCTTCTACTTCAAGAGTTCGATATTGAGATTAAAGATAAGAGAGGATCGGAGAATCTTGTAGCAGATCATCTTTCATGACTAGAAGGAGTGGATCAACCGGAAGAAGAGCATAAAATAATCAAACACAATTTTTCGGATGAACAAATCTTCCAAGTGCAAGCACAAGAACCATACATACCTTGGTTTGCTTTTCTAGCAAACTATTTGGTCACTGGTTCCATTCTTGAAGGATTATCTTTCCATTAGAAGAAGAGGTTTTTGAGTGATGCCAAGATGTATGTATGGGATAATCCATATTTATTCCGGGTTTGCAGTGATGGGTTGATCAGTAGATGTATAGGAGAGCATGAGCAATCACATATCCTTAAAGCTTGCCATGACGCGTAGTATGGTGGACATTTTGGATCTCGAATGACAGCTTTCAAGGTACTACAATCCGGGTTTTATTGGCCAACTATTTTCAAGGATTGTAAAGCATATGTGGAGAAATGTGATAAATGTCAACGTAGTGGCAACATCTCATGGAGGAACGAAATGCCAATGAACAACATTCTTGAGGTGGATTTGTTTGATGTGTGGGGCATAGACTTCATGGGGCCTTTTCCCAAGTCTTATGGGCATCAATATATTCTTGTCGCCGTTGATTATGTCTCAAAATGGGTGGAGGCAGTTTCGCTACCTACAAATGATACCAAGGTGGTTCTTAACTTTGTCAAGAAGAATATCTTCAATCGATTTGGAACACCAAGGGCCATAATTAGTGATGGAGGTACTCATTTTTGCAACAAACTCTTTGGAAACCTTCTAGCTAAATATGGTGTGCATCACAAAGTAGCAACTCCATATCACCCTCAAACGAGTGGTCAAGTGGAAGTGTCCAACTGGGAGATAAAGAGAATCTTGGCGAAAGTAGTGAGTCCATCACGTAAGGATTGGTCGAGACGATTGGATGATGCATTATGGGCATATAGGACAGCGTACAAGACTCTAATCAGATCATCACCTTACAAGCTTGTGTTTGGGAAGACATGCCATTTACCGGTGGAGTTGGAACATAAGGCTTTTGGGCCGTTGCAAAGGCTATATATGGACTATGATGCTGCAGCTGGGAGAAGAATTGCTGATTTGAATGAGCTCGATGAATTCAGGCTCAATGCTTATCATAATGTTGCTTTGTATAAGGAACGAACTAAGAAGATTCATGATGCAACAATTAAACCCAAGAAGTTTCATGAAGGTCAATCGGTCCTTTTGTATAATTCACGGTTGCGACTTTTTCCAGGAAAGTTAAAGTCAAGATGGTGGGGACCGTATTTGATCCACAAAGTTTATCCATCCGGTTCTGTTGAGATTCAAGATCCCAAATCACAGCAAATTTGGAAGGTTAACGGGCAACGGTTGAAAGCATACATAGGCATGGAAGAAAGCAACAAGGAGCCCCGAGAAGTAATGGCATTAATGGAAGCAAAGCTGTAGCAGCAGGAGGCTAAGTCGAGCCAACGACTATAAACAAAGGCGCTAGTTGGGAGGCAACCCAACGGGTTTTTCTTTTTCGTCGTTTCGTTTTTCTTTCAACAAATTGGGGGTTTTTGTTTGCTCAATTCTTTCCCCCGATTTGCTCTCGTTGTTTTGAGTTTCTTTTGAAGTGGTTTGTTGTTTTTCTTTGGCAGGGATCAAGGTTCAAAGCAAAGGCACGAAAGCTGGGAAAAATGGGAAACAGAAAGTTCACCCGGCCCGGGTGGAAAGTGGCAGAGTAAACACCCGGCCCGGGTGCCAGATGAATTGATTCCAGAGACTTCACCCGGCTCGGGTGAAGTTAGGGGCAAGAATCACCCGATCCGGGTGTGAAACGAAAGGGAAACAGAAGGTTCACCCGGACCGGGTGCGGATTGGGCCAGTAATCACCCGGCCCGGGTGCTCGTCGAGGCATTCCAGAGGATTCACCCGGCCCGGGTGTGTATTCGCGCAGGTGGCACCCGACCCGGGTGCGCGTACGGGGGTAAGTCAGAGGAATCACCCGGTCCGGGTGATTTGTGGCACCAAACCACCCGGCCGGGTGTCTCTCGCTGGTAAGTGTTTTAACCCAATCCTTGCGCGATTTCTCTCATTTTTCTCCCCCCTCTCACGAACCCTAGCCGCGCCCTCTTCCCCAATTCCTCTTACCGACTCAAATTCACCCCATTCTTCACCATTATCACACACATAACACACACCCATCCACTCCCCTCCATCAATTTGCTCCTTTTCACCATTAATTTCGAGTTTTTTGGACAATTTGTGCTCCAACACCAAGTTTGCAATTTGTGCATCACTAAGCTCGAATCTACTCTCAAGGTTAGTTTCCTCACCTATTCTTGTGGATTTCATGCTTTCTATGTATTTATTTGTGTGCATTTGGTGTTTTGGATGAGTTTAATAGAAAATTTGATTTGTTTAGTTGAAATTGTGGTTGAAGCATTTAGTCGAACACTTGGCTGCATGTTTAACTCTCAAGCAATCTTGCATTTTGGATTACCTTGGTGAAATTGGATTGATGTTGCTTGTTTAATTGGAACAATGATTGGTGTTGCATGTTTAATTCTCTACATATTTGATTGAGATTGATATGTGTTGATGTTTGGTATTGTTATGTAGTGAATTATGCTAAGTGTTGATTTGTGGGAAGTATGTTGCATTATGTTGTATGTTGATAGGTGTTGGGAATATTTGTTGAATTGGTTTGAATGTTGATATTTAGTGTTGATGGATAGGGCTTAGGTTGAGCTTTAGTTGTGAGCAATTGAGCATGATGTTGATTCTCGTTACTAGTGAATTAACATGAAAACTTGGAGTGAAGAACATTACATTCTTGCATTTTTTTTGTGTCATTCTAAGCATGCTTGTTTGCTTATTCTTAAGTGAGGTAAGGTGGGTAGGCATATCATGGGGGGTATTTTTGCATAAGCATGTGTTGAGTCGAGTCAGGGAATGCGAGATATTCCATCCCTAATTGGTTTTTATCGAGATATATATGATGCTCACACTTTTGCTTTGTAGGTATCAATGGCCAATCCGTCAAACCCGCGATATTATGGCATTACCCTTCCGACTCAGGAGCAAAGAGACCGTTGGAAGGCTCTTGCCAAGCTTCCCGTTCAGCCATCACGCTATCCGGATGAGGATGCTCTGAGGATGATGGGCATCCAACAATGCTTCTGGGAGCTATGCGGGATAGGAGGGTTGACGACCCTCTTCAGATGGCAGCAGGACTCCTTCCGGTGCCTCACGTTGGAGTTCCTTAGCACCTTGCAGGTGCTATTATCTGGGCGCCGGGTGGAGTCCATCTCGTTTCGCCTCCGCAACACCGACTTCGAGCTATCCATCGCGGAGGTGAATGCCATATTCAACTTCCACGGGGATGACGTGGGCGCAGTCGACGAACCGGAAGATTATGATAAGGACACCTTCTGGGCTGCCATCACGTTGCCGCAAGGCCGGAACACGAGGTTCGTCGCAGCCAGGGCAAAGGGGACGGAAATACGCAATCCCGTATTGCGGTATCTTCAGAAAGCCTGCGTGTACCTCCCCTTTGCCCGCTATGAAGGGGGCAGTGTCTTAGTCGATGAGGTGTTCCTGCTCTGGAATATTTTGAACGGGCGATGTCTAAACATGGGACATTTCATCGTCTGTCATCTGGAGAGACAGGCGAAGAAGACGTCGGGCACCATCTGCTGTGGAGGAATCATCACCTCCTTCGCGCTCGACTGTGGCATCGACGTGGAAAACTTCCTCCCGGACATGGGCGAGAAGACCCTGCATCTGGAAGTGCTGAAGCAAATCAAGTTCATCAATGTTGATCGGAGCTTCCGGGGGTTCTTCATCCAGAAGACGGGCGACCACTTCCCATTCCCCGACCCCATTAACACCTATGTTCGGGGTTGGCAGTTCACTACTATCTGGCGCATGAACGAGGAGGTTCACCGTCAGTTGGTAGCCACACACCGGCCCGACCTGCTGTGGGCCCACCCTCGCTTCCACCCTTCCGGCCCCTTCCGCATGCCCGAGGTACCCCACCCTCCATCACCGCCACCCCAACTCCCCGCGCCTCCAGCAGCAGAAGAAGACGTTGGCCCGTCCAACAGGAGGCGGCGAAGACGGAGGCAGCCGAGCCAAGAGGAGGAGGACGTGTCCATTGGTCAACGGTTGGATCGCATGGACTCCGACATCATCCAACTATCCGAGCGCGTGGACCACAACTTCCACCATTTGAACGCGCGCATGGACAGCGATCAAGCCAACATCAACGTGCGCCTGGACCGCTTTGATCACATGCTTTCGAGCATGTTTGATCAATTCAGCACGTGGTACCCGCACCCGCCGCCTCCTCCACCTCAGCCATGAAGCCGCCACCAAAGCCCCTCCTTCTCAAACTTCTTCGTTGCCTTGCGTCGAATAAGTTTGGGGGGGTGTCGCCGGTGCTTTGGTTTGGGTTAGTGTGTTTGCCTCTTTTGAACTTCTTGGTTCCCCTGCCTAGTTTTTAGTTTTGTTTTGTTCTTGTTTTTGTTGGTTATTTTTATGTGTTTTGGGACCTTGTTTTGGTTTGTCGTAGCTTTGTTTTGTTTTGTTGGTTAATGAGTTTCTTTTATTGGAAGACTTGCTTGTTGTTTTGTGTTGAATGGATTTATCTTTGGAAATTGAGTTGGAGTTGCCTATGACGAATTTTTTTGGATTGTCTTGCCGTTTTCTCAAATTCTTACAAATGTTGGTTAGTAGGATTTGGATTTGATGCATAAGTAACGAATTGCTAGTTTGCCTTGCACCTAGCCATAACCTTGTGAGCATTGAGCCTTAATTTCTTTATTGTGTGTTTGCTCAACTTCATGCATCCATCTCTAGAACTTGCTCAAGTTCTTCTTAAATTCACATAGTGTTTAAGGAAGTAGAGTATGAC
>JAYDZE010567015.1:0-12192 GCA_034509125.1 Monilaria moniliformis
TTTTCGGTATATTTGTTCAAATACGTGCTTTAATACGAAAGGAAGATTCTTATACTTCGTTGTTATAAGAATGCTAAGCACATCACACGTCATTCTAACAAGTTTTCCAAAACATGGTGCATGATTTCTTCAATACTTAATGGATGTAAAATATTTAAGTTGGAGAATTTTAGAATATATACTTAAACTCAAACACGATTAATAGCTACTAGTATAGAATGACATATGATAAGAATGTCATTAGATAAATATTTTGTTAGTGAATTAACTTAAAAATAAGTTATTATAGAGTTTGACATGATAAAAAACATAATTTAAGAATTATAAAATTAAAATGAAACACAAATTTATTTCGTTCAATTTCAAAACTTGTTTTATAATATTGGTTATAGTGAACTTGAATTTTCCAATTCATTTATATATTATTATTTATATTAGTAAAAATCATATATATATATATATATATAAAATATAAAATAAATTGAGGGTTAATTTTATTTTATTTTTTGTAGTTATCAATTTTAACAAAATTATCATTGAAGTGTCAAATCAATTGTCAAACAAGGCGGGATAATATATAATAGTTGCACCTATAGCCAACCCACCGGGCCAGCCCATCGGGTTTCGGGTTCTGGGCTAATCGGGTCCGGGCTAATCGGGTCGGAATCTTATCGGGCTATAAATTCGCAACTCTAATCCTCTAAAACTAGCGGGCTAATCGGGCTAGCCCGGCGGGTTCGGGTTGGACTGACATCCCTACACACAATACACAACAAAACATATATTGCACACTGCACACACAATATATACACTGCACATATAATACACAATACACAACAAACACACATTGCACAAGACATACAATACACAACAAACATCCACTGCGCACACACACATTGAACACAAGCAACACACACACACAACAAACACACATTGCACAAAGACATACAATACACAACAAACATCCACTGCGCACACACACATTGAACACAAGCAACACACACACAACAAACACACATTGCACATACACGCACACAATACACACATTGCATAGGTACAACACACACAACAAACTCACACAACACACACGACACACAACTTTACACACACTGGACACATACACACAACACACACGACACACACACGAAACACACACAACACATACACTCGCACACACAACTCAAAATATAGAGTAAAATAATATAAATTTACATAATGTATATAAATAAAAAATTATTCAATTAAAAGTTAATGTCAAATCTTAATTAATTTTTTGACTTACCAAATAAAGAACTTGGAATTATACTTCAATTTTATATCAATTACTTAATTTTACCAAACAAAGAATTTAAAATTGAATTAGAATATCGTAACTTCAAATTCAATTCTATAAAATTATAATTTCAACGCAATTCCAAATCAATCCTACGAAATACACCCTAAAATATATAATTCCAACTCAATAAAATTCGTCCAACTCAATGTAGCGGAGCTTTTACTACTATATTGTCCATCTCAATTAATGTTAACTAAAAATTCCTTCACCTCATGAAGTAAAAATATAATTACTGTCCACATGAATTAGATAAACTTGGCCTATGGCATATTAAACACTACTTGTCCGATAAATTAATGACTTTTTACATTGACAATGATCAGTAAATCAATAAAATATGCTATAAATTGAAAAAATCATTACCACAAATCAAAATAGTCCGGGAAACCTAATTTTGGCAATTCCCCTCAAGTAAAATTCCGCTGCTGGAAACCAATCCGGGCTATTCCATCCTCTCTCTCTCTCTCTGAAAGTTTGAACTACCGTAAGGAAAGCGGAGCCGACGCGATGGAGGATACCAACGCATCGGCGTCATCCAACGGAAACAATCTGGCGAGGTGGTTCGGCACGAGCGTCGTGGCGGCGTTTTTCGCGTCGCTGGAGCGGTGCTCGTGCGTTAACGTCGACGCCGACGGCGAAGAAGACGACGACGAGGCAAATGACGATCCTTTCTTGATCACCACTTTTTACTCCTTCAATTCCAATGCCTCTTCCTCCAATGGCGCTTGTCAGAGCGGAGATGGGAGCAGTTTTGCCTCCGCCTCTCAGAATGTCCACGCCTGATCGCTATCAATTAGGGTTCATCTGTATGTGGTGTGTGTGTAGGTAAGATGATAGGATACATTCTCGTTTTGGTTTATGCAAATGCTTGTGTGTGTGTGTGTATAATATGTGAGAATGTGCATTTCTGATTAGGCGATTTAAACGCGACTGAGAGAGACAAATCTGTGTTGTGAAAATTAGGAATTTTGTTTTCTTGTAGATGAGATTTGAGAGCAGGCTTCTGGTGCCTCTACTACTGATCCCAATTGTATATAGATTTAAGATTAGTTATTAATGGAACTCCATAAAAAGATTTATAATTCATAACCTTGATTGTGGATTTTGAAAATTTCCTATCATAAAATCAAATATTTATGTTGCCATTCTGGTGAGATTTGGTTTGAGAAGGATCTTAGTTTCAAATTCGTTCAACTCCACCAGAAAAGTTAGAAGTTGGGGTCTGATTTCAAACTCGTAGCCATACATCTGGTGATTTGTAATTTCGTATAATCAAATGAAATTACACTGGATTAATATACAACTCTACAATGATATATTTAATTTCAAAGTATATATATAAAAAATAAGTTAATGCTGAACCAAAATGATTGCAATTTTGAAATCAAAATGACGTTGTCACATATCATATTGTTTGTCCAACAATATTTATTTTATGATGGAGCCAAATTTTACTCCAATATCCAGTCGATCACGTCATTTTATAGCGAATTGTTGGCCTCATATTTTAATAATATGAAGAAATCAACATTACTAAATGAATCATTTAAAAAAAAAAAAAAAGACTTTAATGAATTATATGAGTGCATTATCTATGAGTATCATGACATGATAACCTATAAATACATATATATAATAATTGAAAAAAAACAGGTTTAAAAATGTCATCAATATCGAAATGCTCACCTCATACTTTAGTAAGATGATATGATAATTACTTTTAGTGAAGTGTATGAGTTCATGTATCTCAAAAAACGATTTTACGAGTTCACTTTTTGCAAATGTCGTGTGTTGATATAAAAATAATATATACTAATAAATAAAGGTAAATACTAAGTTTAATTAACGAGGAGCCTTAGGAGCTAGCGTTATTGCAACTTCTTTTTGAGGTAACCGTTGCAACTATTTGAACAACATAACGATTTTTAAAGAGTTAAAATGCATGCCCAAAGGTGCACATATAAATATCGCAGAAAACCCTTAGGGTTGCGGCGCTTCCGTGCAAGCTCGTGCACAGTGAGCACGGGTCAAACTCGGTCTAGACTCGGGTTTGATTTGCTCCGATCCAATTCCATTTTTAATAAATATATATTAAATAACAATAATTTTTATTTATTAGAATAATAATTATATTAAGAACAACAATCACTTTTACAATTGTTATTTTTAACAAAATTACTTTCAATTATAAAAATAATCATTTTTAATAAAGTAACTTTTGTTGTATAACGCTACTAACTTTTTCTTATAGCTCATGCTGAGGAAAAATTCACACAAATTTTTATCTTATATTACTGTCTCTATTTATCTTCCAACTTGCGAAAAGAGGGTGTTAGAGACGAGGTAATCCGTGAAGTAGTTTGTTATATTTACTGCATTGCTTAGATGGTTTGTATGATTTTCTTCTACAAATACATAGTTAGTGGTGTCTCCGGTACAAGAATTGACGGTTCCGGTTCCCATAAAATTAGAACCATAGCTGACCTGGTAAGTGCTTAGGTGGTCCTGGTTTTGGAACCGAAACCACCGTTTCAGTTTTGATTCAAAATATGCGGTTTTTACCAATTTTTTTCATTTAACGGTTTTTTCATGATTATTTCCAATTTTCCATGATTTTTTCCGATTTTTCTATTTGTTCAGATATTGGACCAAAATCGGTGGTCAACTACCGGTTACGGTTCCCAAAATTCTGGAAGCAGAATCAGACCAGTAAAACCAATATGTCGGTTCCAGTTCAGCCCACGAGAGGCGGTTACGTTTCCAAAATCGTAACCACCGTCCGATTTCGAACTGAACCGGCGGTGAGGTTAAAACCAGACATCTATACATAGCGTGTGATTTGTTGAAATTGGTAGAATTTATTTATAACTCGTATTCCCCCCTCTCTCCGTGGTTGCAGTAGTTGAAGAAGAAGCTAGCGTATGAAACTGGAGGTCTTAAAAGATGAGCCAGAGACTAAGAGGAGGGTGTTTCCTCGGCAGATTTCTAGGGTTTCTTTTCTTAATAAGTTTAATTGGGCGAATCGCAACGAGTTTGTTACTTTCAATGTATATTAGTAACTTCCGACTCATGTACCTTTTCTAATGGATGAATTTATGACTCTTGTGTCCCTGTGTGTATGAAAGAATGTGATATGTCCCTGCAGATAATGAAAGAGCATATTGCTAATGTCCAATTGAAAGAAGAGCTATTATGTCCCTGAAAAAGAGCTTATGGCTCATGTCCCATTTTCTATGGAAGAGCTTGTGACTCTTATTTCCCTATGCATATGAAAGAAGGTGATATATCCCTACACGTATGAAAGAGATAAGGTTCATGTGCTAATGAAAGAAAGAAGCTTATTGCTCATGTCTCTTTTACAAAAGAGCTATTATGTCCCCGAGATTGTAAAAGAGCTTATAGCTCATGTCCCTTATCTTATGAAAAGAGTTATGTCCCTATGCTTATGAAAAAAAGCTCATGCCTCTTATGTCCATATGGTTATGGAAGAGCTAGTACGTATGTTGATGAAAGAGCTTATTGCTCATGTCCCTGTGATTATTAAAGAGCCTGTGGCTCATGTCTGTTTCCTTATAAAAGAGCTTACAAATCTTATACCCCTATATTATGAAAAGAAGGTAATATGCTCTTGCATTTATGAAAGAACACATCTATTCATGCTCCTTCGTTTTCTTACGAAATAGGTTATAACCTTTATGCCCCTATGTTTATGAAAAGAAGTTGATATGCTCCTGTGCGGCTGCACTTATGAAAGAGCTTATGCTCTTATGTCCCTATGGTTATGAAAGAGCTCATCTGTTCATATCCCTATATGACAAGAGTTACTGTATTGCTGTGATAATAAAAGAGCTTATGACTCATGTACATTTGCTTATGAATATGACCTTTATGTCACTATGCTTGTGAAAAGAAGCTTATATGTTCACGCGCTTGTGAAAGAGATGACCCAGTGCTTATGAGTTCATAGTTGTTGTGTTCCTAATTGTTTATGGTTATGAAAGAGCTTATTACTCATGTCTCATTTATGAAAGAGTTATTATGTTCCTAGCTTATTTTACTCCTGACTTTTATGTCCATATGGTCATGAAAGAGCTAATATATATACTTAAGAAAAGCTTACTGCTCATGTCCTTTTTATGAATGAGCTATTATCTCCTTGTGGTTATATCTGAGCTTCTGACCCATGTGTCTTTTTCAATGGAAGAGTTTATGACTCTTGTATTCCTATGCGTATGATAGAATGTGTCATGTCCCCAAGCTAATGAAAGAGTTTACTGCTCGCTCATGTCCCTTTTACAGAAGAGCTATTATGTCCCTGTGATCATATAAGAGCTTATGACTCATGCCCATTTATTCTGTCCATATGATTATAAAAGAGCATATGGTTCATGTCTGTTTTCATATGAAGGGGGTTATGACTCTTATGTGCCTATGCTTATGAAAAGAAGCTGATACGTCCATGCGCTTATGAAACAAATAATGCCCTAGTGCTTATGTAAAAGCTAATATGCCGATGAAAGAGCTTATTCGCCCATGTCTCTTTCATGAATGAGCTATTATTTCATTTTCAAAGCATGCCCCATTCATGAAAAAATGAAGATGAAGATGTTAAAGCTGTGAGTTCAGAAACTCATTAACAATGCAAAGTCAATGGCAAGGATCATTCCATGTCATCGGTTGAAGTTCCAGCTCAGCATGTCAACTCTAGCTTGAAGCAGATGACGGCGTATTGGGTGAACTATCAAACAAGTCTACGGATCCCTCTCACGAGCTGAATGAAATCAAATTTGCTTCACTTTTTAGCTATGTACTTTTGTATCCTAGTTTTTTTGTTACCTTGCTAAACTAGGGTTTTGTTTTAGCTTCTAGTATATAGTGATAAACTGTATGTAGGTGTGTGCCAAGACATAGAGCACAGTACTAGTATTCTAAGCTTCGATTATCAACGAAACAGTGCTTCACTTTGTAATGTCTTTGTCATTTTCACTTTTCTTCTGGTTACTTTCATGGTATCAAAGCCATGAAATAGTCATTTTCTTATTTTATCTCTTTCTCCCTTTTGTTTCTTGTCTCCTCCTTAAATGGCCGAGAGTGAAAACTCTTATACTGCCACACATATATCAGCTCCTTCACCAAATGGAGCAATACCCATCCTACCTCAAAATCATCCATCTCTTTCAAACTTTCAGATGAGAACTATCTCATCTGGAAACAACAAATTCTTGCCACCGCTAGAGGGTATCCTTGAGCCATATCTCCTTGGGAGCAGCGAGTTCCATCTCAACTCATTGCAGCTGAAGACTCTACAGAAATGAGGATCAACCCTGATTTCCTTGCTTGGCATCGCCAAGATCAACTACTATCCGTCTGGATTCAGTCATCTCTATCTGAAAGTACTATGGTGCTTGTGGTCGAACTGAATTCTAGCAAAGAAATTTGGAGCACTCTTGAATCCAGTTTCGCCAGCCAGTCAAGGCAAAATTTATGCAGTACAAACTGCAACTTAAAACATTAAAGAAGGATGCTCTCACTATGCTGGATGTAGAGTGTTAGAGGAGGATCAGATCTTCCACATCTTGGTTGGCCTAGGCCATGAGTATGACCCTGTAATGGTCACAATCACCTCCAAAGCCGACTCCTGGACCATTCAAGATGTGAGTGCACTACTTCTCAGCTTTGAGTCAAGGCTAGAGTCCACAAAACATTCTTCCATCAACTTTGATGGATCGCAACCCTCGGCCAATTTTACACAAACTACTGGTCAAAGAATGGATGGATAATTTCAAGGGAATAAAGGAGGATACGATAACTATGGAAGAGGAGAAGGAGGAAAAGAAAGCGGCTATCATGGAGGTAAATGAGGAAAATGAAAGCAAACTGGAAATAGACCTACTTGTCAACTGTGCCAGAAGCCCGGTCACATGCAGACAAGTGTTGGCACATATTTGAACAAGGATTTATGCCTCAAAATCCTTAACCGCAGCCACACATAACAACTTTAACTACCAACAGCCTACTTTCCAACAGAATCCAGCAGCCAACATAGCTTAAGCTCGAAGAAACTATAACTACCATCCTCCCACATCTCATCACTCGCCTTCTGAGTATAACTTTGAAGGTGCTTCATCTAAATCTTGGTATCCAGATTCAGGAGCTACAAATCACATCTCCAATGACATGTCCAATCTCAACATCAGTTCTGAATATCGTGGAGGTAAGCACCTCCAACTTGAATATCATGGAGGTAAGCACATGCCGAAATTTCCGACGTGGATAAAACATCTGTTCTTCAAAACGATGTCGTTGAGATAATTGTCATTTAAATGATAACTTTTCGTTGAATTTCGGCTGACACGTCACTGCCAATTTCACCGAAATTTTGATTTGTTGGATAATTGAGAAAATGTCAAAATTTGTGATTATATGTTCCAGTTTCAAAAGTTATGGAATTGACCAGAAGTCAACGAAAAGTTATGATTTAAATGACAATTATCCCATTTTCAATAATCTTCTTCATGTTTCTCAAATAACCAAAAATTTGTTGAGTGTGTCACAATTTGCTAAAGACAACAATGTGTTTTTTGGGTTTTCACCCTTCTTTTTGCTTTGTGAATGATCAGGTCACCAAGGAAACAATTCTCAAGGGCAGTATTCATCATGGCGTCTATCATTTTCTCCTACACAGACCTTTCATTTCAAAGTCTTGCATCCATTGCGATTTGAATAAGAGCATTACAATGGTAATTAATGTCTAGCAGTGCAAGAATTGTTGTTGCGTTAGGTGTTTGACATAAAGATTTTATTATATAGAAAACTAGCCAATTAGAATTTAATTCCAATACAATAAATAATGATCTCGAACTAGACAACTCCTAGTAAAAGATAGCAGTTAATTGAAACCAGTAGCAGATTTTAATTAATTAATGAATATTAGAAATCTTAAATATGAAAAAATAAATTAATTAAAATGAGCCCACATTATTCCTAAATTGGTATTGGGCAGGGAGTTCAATATTAATTTCTTTAGTGGTTCAAATTAATATTCTATTGGGCTGAAATTAAATTGTGACTCAATGTAATTAGATAGGTCCAATAGGAAAGCCCAAGCCCAAGCCCAAGCCCGTTTGATCCCTAATCTAGCCCATCTAAAATTCTATATAATGGATGAGAAGGAAAAGTAGACTGCAGATTTTTATTCTATAGTTTGAGATTTAGGTTCTTTCTCTCTTATTTTCTTCTTCCTTCTTTAGTGCCATAAACCTTGAGAGATTATTATCCACCCAATACTAAAGGGTTAGAATACAGGAATATATTAGACTATTGGAGGTTGAATAGCAAGGAGCAATGAATTTGTCTTGTGGAGAAAGAACGAATCACCTCGATCTTTACAGATCACATCAAAAGGTAAAAAAATCCTATATCCGTAGTGAGCATGTTTAGGATTTAATTTCCAAAGTATGCCTTTTATATGCATTCTATAATCGTAGGATATGTTTGATTGCATGTTCTCGAAAATTCCTACGTCATCTTAGGATCCTCGGGTTTAGTGGAAATTCCTTCACAAATTCTCCGCATCATTATTAGCATAGTGTTAATCAATTATCAGCACATCGTTAATCAACTGTATTATATATGTTGATTGTTATTATTTGTATATTATATATGCCGATTGTTACCGATAAGCTTATACTAATACGATGATTGATATGTATATATATGTTGATTATATTGTTCATATGCTGCAATTATTATTTAAATATATACTGAAAATGATGAAAATTGATTATCGTTATGCTGATATTTCCAAAATGCCATGCAAATTTATTTGTTTCAATATGCTGATTCTTTTAATTCTGTATTGATTGTCGGTTTAGGTTATGATGATTGAGTTGTAATTCTATACTAATAATTGATTAACACTATGATAATATTTCCGAAAAGCTACGTAGGTTTACCATTCCATTTGTTGACTTTATCAAACGCCACGAGAAAAAAGGAAAGTGGATTATTGTTTCAGTATTTTTCGAGATTTTGTTTAATATGAACAGTCTCGTTTATTTCCGGCGGATAAAAATATCATTTTACTGATACGTGTACATGGCTATGTTATTAATTGATCTTAGTTATATAATATGGGCCTATTTTCAGCCTTACCATATATATGTATAATTGTTTCCGTTGTTTTGATATTTTCTATTTTATAATTTTTATTAGCTTCGAGTTATTACTAGTTCTTAGATTTTAATCTCTCGAAATTTATCAGCTACTTAGCCAACCTTTTCAGTTTTTCTCAAGGTGTCATTTGATAGAGATAATCAGATTTTACGTAATATATTATATCAATTGAAGAGTGCTAAGATTGACTTTTCATTAAATTATGAAATCAAATAATGTGTACATTACATTTGAACCAAATGTGGAAACTCGGTTTTGTGTTACCCTCTGTTGAGACTGAGAAATCCCAAATGTGGAAAGTCGTATATCGGTTGAACTCGAACAAGTGTGTAAATTGAAAAAAAAATATATACAAGGAATAATATACAACACTAACTAACCTATGAATATCTATAGTTATGCACATCCCTATAGATGAATACAAAATTTGAGCAACAGCACTGCTACTGCATGGCCACACAGCCACTGCAATCAACCAGCACTGATCGTCGGCGTTGGCCGACCTATCGTAGAGGTAAAAGAAGCAATCCTTGTTTGTCAATCCCAACAGTGGACACATCAATCAATCATATTCAGACCAAAAAACACATGACAAAAGATGGCATTCCCCACCACCAACTTAGACTTTCATCAAACAAACTAACCCAACAATCATCCACCATAATTCAGCTCAATGATACAGCCCCTACCTCTGCATTTCTCTTTCCAATTTTCACTCCTTGCCAACTGTCCCTGCCCCATACTTGAGCTTCTCCACGGGACCAAAACGATCACGATCCCCAATTACTCCTCCCCCCGATGTTGGGGTCCTCCCAATACGGCCAAACATGGCTTCATGCAATCAATTTCCAGCGCACCCGATTAATCACTCTCCCTTTTTCTCAACGACCTACCTGTCTTAAAGGGACACTGGCAAACCATAATTATGGAACGATCTGATCCGTCCATCCCACCCTGAGGTGACTATCACTAAACCCCATGCATGATTAGTCGATGCACTCTGACAAGAAGTCTTGAGAAGCTTGTACTGAGATTTGCTAATCAGTGATGTCACAGCTCGGGGGCTAGAGATGGGAAGCTTTTCCTCTGGCCAAGTTGCTGATCCCTTTGAGCTCGCATCCAAGAAATACTCTTGGCCTAAAGAGAGAGAGGATGAGGATGAGAAAGGCAATGAATTTGTCTGCAGTTGGTTCATTTTCAAGCCTTCTGGATTCCTGGTTTTGAAGCCAGGCCACGGTATGGCAACAGAGGCATCAGAGGAGAAACATTCGAAGGACCTAACTGGTTTTGATTGCGACAAAGACTCCCCGTGATCAGAGTAGTTCCACATATAAACATTGGAATCGTCTGATGCTGAGACGATATGGTTTCCATCCGAAGTAAATGAAGCAGCACTCTGGTTTCCAGCATTTCTAGGGCCTGAATACAGAACAGATGAAAATGTAACTTATATAATATGACAATTATGCCAACAAAATTGAGCAATAGACTGAAAAATTTGTACTAGCTACCATAACTTGAGGCTGTTCTAAAACAATCATGTGAACTATCAAATTTAAGTGAACTATCACAAAACTGACCATTTCATAATTTTATACAAAACTTCAGAACAAAATCAAATTTAAGTATGGTTTTAAATCATTAGAAATACTTTCTGATAACAAAACCAGAGCTTTCAGAACCTTACCTTTGTACTTCCCAATTACATTCACCCCATCGATAATTCTGACTTTTGAATCAGCAGATGTGACCAATATTTTGCTTGGATCTTGTGGTAAGAACTGCATTCACAAAAGATAACGATGTAAGAAACAAAAATAATTGAAATAGAAAACCAATATCTAAAGCAAATCACAATCTCAAGAAACACTAGGGAGCAACCTGAAAGCCAGTTATCCTTTTGCAAGCTGACTTCTTCTTACTCGTTAAGCACATCTGAGCTCCCAACTGGAAGTGATTGTCTGATACAAGAAACACGAGCCACCCAATGATTAGTCAACTCCCATCTCCATTTTGTTACACATTAATCTACAAGGAAATCTCGAGTCCTACAGCACGTTGACTTCCCTCTAATATTATGGCTTAAAAATCATGCAAAAAGACCCACATAAGGAGCTAAGGCTTCAGAGTTTATTATGAAATAGTTTGATCAAGAAAATACTTTGTCACGTATACGATAGGCATAAACACTTTAATCAAACAAAAATCACATTCTCTACTCATTCACGATGCAACGTATACACAAATGCCTAGAACAGTTATGACCAAATGTGGTATACAATGTTGGTAGGATTTACATTGCATAAACTTACAATATCGTACGAGAGAAATAAAGACCAAGAAGAAATTGTTATCAACTTCGATGAAAATGTACCTGATAAGTGAAAAAGGTGGCAGGTGCCTGCAATAGAACCAATAATAGCAGCCTGTATTACAAGCAAAGGAATAACAAATCAATAATCTTGCATTCTGAAGTTGTAACAATAAAAATCTGAGCAGTTTCAACAGACCTGGCCATCAGGGCGGTAAGAAACTGCGCTGATAATGTCCCTCGTTTCAATCCAGTCAACAACTTTACAACCACCAATCGACCAAATCCGGACCTTCCCATCTATTGAACCACTGATGAAGTAATCATCATTCACAGGGTTAAATTGGATGCAGGTCACTGCATAGCATCA
>JAYDZE010567026.1:0-12191 GCA_034509125.1 Monilaria moniliformis
TGGAGATACGAGCTGCAGCAGCCGATGAGAGATCAATGAAGATGGCTGAACAGATGAATCAATTCTTCGAACAATTAGGCAAAAAATAGTTCATTACAATGTTTGTACTAAACAACTTTTATATATTATTAAATTTTAATATCAAACTAGTTTTTTTTATTAATGAATTTTATTTTAAATGAATTTTATTTTAAATGTTTTCCGAATTTTATGTTTAATAATTTAATATTAAATAAAATAATTAAAAATACCGAGCATATACACTTAAAAAAAAAACGCATAAGGAACCCCAATATAGAGACTTGTGCACGGCCGGGTGGGTCAGCTAATACAGACACATGGCCATGTTCAGACCAAGCACCTCATGGGCTCGGTAAGTTAATCCTGGTACAGAAACTTGCACCCGGCCGGGTGCGTTTGACGAAATACAAGAACACGATCGTGCGGCCGTACTGCGCTCATATCTCTGCTCAGTCACGACCGAGCACATTGTGCTCGCCATTTGTGGCCATACCTACCGAGCACCAGTAACGTGCTCGGTAGTGTATCGTTCAAGTGTCCGAGCATAGCGCTAGCTACTCGTGCTCGGTAAGCCCGTACATTACTCGTTTTAAGATCATCGTTTCTTTACCGACCACTTCTTGGTGCTTGGAAACTCCGACGTGGATGCTTGGCAGGTGCTCGGTAAGGTAGCGACGAGCTCAACACCGAGCACGAGTGGTGCTCGCCAGGTGCTCGAAAAATGCCTACTACCGAGCACTGTAGCAAACACAGCGACCATAACTGTGCTTGGTAAAGCCCTTTTTTTTGTAGTGGTATAGAGTTAATATCGTGAGTGACGAGATATTCTCATTGATTATCGTATGAGGGAATAGCGTGAGAGATAAATCAGAAAGGGAGATTGAGAGCAGTGAGAGTTCTTTCCGTATGTTTTATAGGAAATTGTATTCTCTTGTAATTTCCCGTTTAGTAAAATTTCAGTTATCCTTATATGGACGGAGATTTTCACGATCGAACCACGTAAAATCTTATGTTCTTGGATCTCCGAATTACAGTTTAATTATTGTATTGCTTTCATTGCATTACTGCGATATTCTCTTGTGTTCTCTTGTGTTTTTTCGTTCTTGATAGTAAAATTTCAGTTATCCTTTGTGAACGTATATCTTTACGAACCACGTAAAATCTTATGTTTTTTTGTCTCTAAAATATTGTAATTTAATTAGTGTATTGTTTTCATTGCATTACGCGATATTCCCAACAAAATTCTTGATTTTTAATTATTAAATGATAAGTAATCCACTCCACAAATTAAATGTTGATAATATACCACATACTTTATTAACAATGCATACCCAAAATCATATTGTAATATAAAAACACCCGTAAACAAAGACAAAAGTTTTGTGCCACGGTCCACACCATTTGGACAGCCGCAAGTTATTTATATGTGTGTGTGTATTCAAATCAGAATAATTTCTTATTGCAGAACAGAGATTGAATGGAAACCACTAATTTCGAGGTTCTAATGGATGAAAACATGCCACGTGGAATTTATTTATATTTTTTTATTACCGAAAGGGTAATTTTGTTTAGTCTAATTTTTGGCCAAATATTTGTTTCCTATTTTTATGGGATGTGATCCTTCCATTAATAATGTGGTTATAGTAACTGTCGGATTTTTAGGAATGAGATTTATTCAGTATATTTCATGTAATTATCTTCATAATACACAACAATTAGTCGGTCTGTTGTTGTGTTAATATTCATTCGTATTTTTGAAATAATGAGGATCCACACACGTTATGATGATATCTAGTATGATGCATAATGACATTCATATTACGTTATGTTTATATGCTTATTGTTGTTATTCAAACATTTAATTATTTTTTTATATAATGATATAGAACATGAGGTATAATGATTTGCCAAAAGTTTGGTAATGATATAGTAACATGAGTTATGATGATTGTGGGTAAACATTTTCTGTTTCCGTAGTATGATAATTTTGAATTCTCAAGAATTGATTTTTGTTAAGATTATGAGAAATATATGGAATAATGATAGTGGGCAGATTTAGAGGAGTTATTACTTCATATAAATGGCGAATAATCGAAAATAAAGCACCAGTATGAATTCGAAAATATACTTCAGCATAACATTGAATCTAAACCATCACAACGTTGAATATAAATTATCATAGCATTTGACGTATATCATTACAACACAAATTGCGGAAAAAATGGACACTTTCCATGAATTTCGCTAACATTCGAAAATAAATATTTATGCGTGACAATTATACCCCTATAATGATTTTTTAATGCTTCTATAAATGATACACGATTTTCTTAAATCATGGTCATCCAATTTCAAATCCAATGGATTATATTTGATTTTAATTACGTACTAAGAGTATGGTTTAAGTTTAATACACCCAACACACTGCACTTGGCAAACAACTCAACTATTTCTCACGACGAAGGCGAGGAGGCCTAGAAGATAATCGAAGTTTTGAAACCTCAATCCATCAATGTATAATCTCCACCCTTTTATGACACAAATATGAGCATGATTAGCATTAATTAGAATTAGGGGCTGCCCATTATTCTCCAACATCATAGCACGTAATAGAATCTCGACAACATGCAAATTTGCCAACAAAACCAACCAACAATGCTTGCTCGAATTTAACGACACTTAGAATTTGCAACTAACAATTTAAATCACTTAAAATGTGACAAATGAGTTGGGCTATCACTTATCTTTTAAAACATATCGGGACGACGAAGGGCTACCCTCGGCTCCGTCGACGGCTCGCACGTCGACGAGTCGACGACGTCAAGGCAACCCCGAGAGACGGCGAGGCAAGACGACAAATTGGCTGCCTATAAATGGACAGCCCATCAACGGGCCCTCGGTGGAGCCACGACCGGCGGCTGGTGGCCGTATTCGGCGAAAAATCGCCGAAAAATGGAAAAACGGGGAAAATATTAGTATTTTGTAGGACATAAAAAAAATAGAAAATATGAAGGGGAAACTTACCGGCAGCGCATGAGTGACAGCGGTGGCCCCGGCGACGCGACGGCGGTAACGGCCGATGCCAGAAAAGGGGACGACAGGGGCGAGAGAGGCAGATCTATCCTCCCCCCTCCCGTAACATGCATGGCCGAACAACGGGCTCGGCGGCGTTGCGGATCGACGCTGGTGACGACAGAGGTGGCTGCGACATGGAGAAACGGTGACGGGAAAGAATGAGAGACGAGATAGGGAGAGAGAGAGAGAGCGGAAGCAGAGAGAGAAAAATGGCGGAGAGAGAGAGATCTGAGTGAGGAGTGGGAGACGGAGCCGCCGGGGACGGCGAGCGGTGGTGGCGGTGATGAGGAAAGAAGAAGAGATAAGAAGAGGACAAAGAAAAAGGGAGAAAGAGAGGGAAAAGAGAACGAACCGAGAGGGACGAGGGCTAAAAGAGAGGCGAACATGGGCGAGTGGCAGCGGCGATCGGCCGGCCGTCGGCGCCGCAAGGAGCAGGTGGTGGCGGCAGGTGGTGTAGAAGGAGATGGAGAAGAGGAGAGGAAAAGAGAGAGAGATGAGAGGCTTGTGTGTTTAAGGGAGTGTAAGTGAGTGTGTGCTCGTGTATAATCCTAACCCTAGAATCGGTTTGGGCTGAACCGAACCGAACAGGACCGGTTTGCTTTATAAGAAAAAAATAAAATAAATAGAAACTTGGGCTTGGGCTTCAATTAAATGGGCTTTTGGATTGGGCTTGAGAATTTATTTATGGGCTTTAGTGTTGGCTAAACTAATTAAATCCTTGGGCTTGTGATGATGGGCCGAGAAATAAAAGTTTGGGCTTGGAAATTATTTTGTTGGGCTCAAATTAATTAATGAATGAGCTTTAAATTAATTTTGTGTTGGGCTCCAATTAATTAAAGAATGAGCTTTAATTTAATGTATGATGGGCTAATTTAATTAACCTTTGGACTAATGATCTAATTAATTCTCATTCATTAGTATATTAATTATTTAGGATTATGAGAGTAATTAATTAATTTAAGTACTTAGGACTTGATTAAAATGATTGCCTCTTAATTATTTTTCGAAGAGAAAATTTAATTAGAAGGTTAGAATAAATTAATCTAATGATTAATTTATGAGAAATTAAATCCAATTATTCAAGAAAAATTACCAACTTAATTAATTAATCTTCGGATTAATTTTGAGTAATTAAGTTTCCCTATTTAATTACTTCAAACGATTTAGATTTTCTTAATGAAGGAAATTAAAAATAAATGAATCTTCAATTCTAATCAAGCATGACGCGAAATTTATCGGCGGATAAATTTTAAAGTATGAGATAAAAATTTATTCATCCTTTAATGGATATGCTAAAGAGACGAGACATAGAAGGCATGCCTCAATAGAATACGTGCATATCACGCGATTATGCAAATAATTCCTTGAGCTAAAATTTAGCTTACCTTGTATAATAAGGAAATCGCGAAGAGGAAAGGAGGTACAATCACCAAGGTATTATTCCAGATCAATGAGAAAATCGAGGTGGGCTTTCCAGTCTAACTATGGGCTTTAATATACTAAAATATAAAATGCATGCGAGAAAGTTATGCTTGACTTCTATCTTAAAACCCGAACTCAGGTTCGTGGATTTAAAGTTATTGTCATGCCAAAAATATTTTTTTATGAGAATGCCTATCTGTTGCTATGCCAAATGTTATGAAATCGAATTCGGGTTCAGAAAGGATAGCGTCCCTCCTCGGACTAGTGTACATAAGGGGACCGTGAGTCATCGAGCGCGTTGGTCGGTCTAGTGACCGTGGAAAGGTGGCCACCTTCCTGGCACCAGTTATGAAAGGGTGACCATGGGAGGTGGCCACCCCCTGGCATGATAAGATCAGATATAACTTATGAAGAAGAGAACTTAGACTTTGCAGTCGAACTTTAGGATCACAAAGGAATTTAGTAAACTCGGGTCTTTTTAAGATTAAACCCACGTGCTTTACTGTGATGGTGTGATAATATTTTCAAATGAATGTGTGTATATTTTTGGCATGTGTTCAATGAGTACTGTTGTACTCAGCCCTACATATATTTCTAAATGTGCAGGTTGCACCGTGAATGAGGAGGTGGGTGTGTTGAATAAGTTTGAGAATGTTCCTTTTTTCTTACAAGACTCTCGGATGTGCATGTCTTAGCACATGTCACCGTGTTCTATGTTTTCCCGCTGCAGAAAAGTATGAATTAAGGAATAAATAATGTGTATTCATTCTAATACTCTGATTTATCATTTTCCTTATTGAAAGACTATTCTAGTCGACTATTCGAGTAATCATAATCAGTATATTTCCATTGATGAAATTATCAATTGATATTCTTGAGGCATATAGCGAATTTGCCACTCCTTTCTAATCCCGCTTCTTAATCCTCACCCACAGTCACGATAACCGAGCTTTATTATCCTTAATAAAGTGTGGCCGTGACATATACATCAATACAATACATATATATATATATATATATACATATTTCAGTCAACATGATTTAACTTTTAGCCTTACTTAGATAACAAAATAATAGACCACCCAGTGGCAAACTGAATCTGTTACAAAATTTATACAACAATTAAGATTAGATTCACATATACGCGACACCAATGTAGGACATGCCACATGTACTAACTCATCTATACATTTACTTCAAATTAGCTAGTGACTTGACCAATACAGCTGTCACGCGCTCAATAACGTCAAATGATATCTAACATGTAAGGGTAGGAAAAAGGGGTATGAGCTACATAGCTTAATAGATTGTTTACACTGAAACAGGATTATCGAAAATAAATAAAACCCTATGCTTCCTCCCTATTTATTATTATCACTTTTAAAGTCAAATAGATATACCTTATCACGATTTTACTCTTATACGTTATATTTGCATTCATAAAATCATTTTACTAGCATTTCATTAGTAACGACTTTCAGATATTCACTATTGTAGTACATACCTACAAAAAATTATAACTGAACATTTCCCTTCTTTTTGTTAACATTTCAATTACATTCATATCGCATCAACATCGAATTACACATACTTTATCAACAACTTACATGTCCAAAGATTGTAGTTACTTCACGCCACATATCCATAGTCCTACTTTCCAATAGTTTCGTCATAGCTCAACAATAATAATAGTTTATAATTTACATTCAAACATGAAATCATTTCAAAGTTCCCTAAAAACATTATCAAAATATTGTCTCAAGTTCAAAGTATCATATCGCATCAAAAGTTACATAAGATATTTCACATATTCACATTTTGCATTAAGATACACATATTTTGCCCCCTTCACATATTCTCTTCTTGATTACTTTTAATACTCAACAATTAAGCATTAGTGTTATTTGATCCTAAAGTCTCAAGATCGTCATTCCTTATATATAAATACTAGGTATTTCAACCCTTAAAAACATAAATTTAGTTTTAGTTTACCCTAGTCAATTTATATTGAAATATTTGTTAAACGAGACTAACTCTTGTTCTTATATCATATTTCATTATTACCATATCTCAGTCTACAAATCAATATCAAACTGTACAAAGCCACTATTAAGTAGCCTACACATCACAACACTTTAACACATTAACTAGATTGTTGACCATGCCCTATTCCATTTCTATAACAACCCACCAACAACCTAACAACCAGTTCCTAACACTTTAAAACATAATTACAAATTGAAATAGTAAGTAAACTAATCTACCAAAATCCAGAAAGCCCTAGTATTCGGTCCAAAAAGATCGCGTATAAGGCCTTGGTTTCATTCACCAAATCTCATCCAAACCTATTACATCATCTCCTAATTACACATAAACAAGATCAATAATAACATATTAGAACATATGAATGAAATCTTCACTTTCAACCTTTCAAGTTTTCGATCCCTTTAAGCCAAACCTCAAAATTGAACTGTTTGATTCGTTATTCATACATATAAATACATAATCTGACCTCAATTTCATTATGCTTAAGACAATTTAGGTCAAGTCAAGCAAAATCAAAATTTCCAATTCTAAGAACCCTAAAATTTTGGTTTTTGCAATAAACCAATCAAATTCTATTTTTCTTTCCTAGTTCATGTGTATTTATTATAATACAGCACCAATTACACAATTCCACACTCGATTTATACAAATTGGGCAAAAATTGAAAATTCCCAAATTCCATGAACCCTAACTTTTCGGCTTTAACATAAACCTAATTAGAAATTCAATCCACTCCTATTTCATGCATATATAGTGTATCTAGACTCAATCTCATCACTTATTTACATGAAACCTTCGAAAACATAGAGTAAGGCAAAAAGGGAAAAAATCAGACTTTTCTTAGTTTCAACATAAAAACGAAATTATCTATTTTTAACATGTTTACAAGCTTACAAACATCTACAAAAACATTATAACAATGAGGCTAACCTTCAATTTTCATAAAATTTGAATTGGGTATGTTAGCTTGAGGTTATGATTTTCGAACTTAGGATTGGGAAAGGGATTTGGGTTGAGGAATCGGCGGCGTGCTAGGACTGAAAGATAGTGAACTCTGCCGGCAGCGTCTTGGGGGTGGTCGGCCGCGGAGCAAGAGTAGAAGTTGACGGTGGTGGGGATGAGGTTCAAATAAAGAGAGTGAGATAGAGAGGAGAAAAAATGGCTGAAAATTTCATCCTATTTCCCTTATTTTATTTTATTCTATTTAGTTTAACAAATCATAGTGTATGTCTTACACATGGCGACACACAATTGAGCCCACTCATGTCTCATCCTTCTTTAGCTAGGTGTTGAGCACATAAAGTTTGTGTAACACTGAGGTGATGAAACTTATATGGGTTTTAAAAATCAAATTTTGACCTCCAATTTTTGACTTTCCAAGTCTAATTTTAACTATAGCTTGGACCTTCTAATTGGGCTTCAAGTTTTGTCTTCCTTAATTTCATTATAACACTAACATTTCATGCCCAATTTCGATTTTAACACTACTCCTACTAAAAATTAATTTATATATTTAATTCTAAATTAATCATAATTAATTAATTTAATTACTATCTGATGCACACTTCCATAGTTTTCCAAATAGTATTTACTATTATAAAATTCTCCATACTTACTTCCAATTACATTATTTTTATATATTTTCCAATTTTCATGTTTACAATTATTATTTTTTCTGATTTTCATTAAATTCTTATTATTTCCAAAATTCAAAATTTCGGGGCATTACAACTAAGATATGAATTGATATGAAAATATCATGGAAATGAATATATTGAAAATAAAGGAACGAAAGACATGGAATATGAGTTAAATAAATACAAAAGAATACGATATATGATGTTCTGAATAAGAAAATGATTATATGTGAAAATGCCTCGTTGCTTGGTTACATGCATTTGGTACAGTTGACATGCCATAGAATCCGCATTTGTGCAACATGATATTGGCCCAAGGATTTTTCCAGACCCAATTGAGCCCCACATGGGGACATTGATATGATATGATATGATATGATATGATATGTGGGCCTTTTTTTAAGGCTAGCGATCCGTGTACCTATATGTGATGATGAACGATTGGGGCTATATGTTGATAAGTGATATGATATGAAATAAAATAAAGATATATGTCGATAATAAGTGATATGTGATATGACTTAATACCGATATGATAATGATATGTATTAAAATATCATAAATGATAATAAGTGAATATTATGCTATATATGATAATAAGTGAACGATAAGTGAATATGGAATAAGATTTGGGAAAATACAATAAGAAATATGGTCAATTGAAACTAATATAGTTATAAATACATAAGACATGAATTAGAATTTGAAAATAAAAAGTTATATAAGCTAATTGAATCAATATAAGAAAATATAAGAGCATGTATGGACAAAGGGATTAATTAAAGAAAATAAGAAGTTATACAAAGAGCTCTGAATTTTTTTATCTAATTACTGGAAAGATTACAAAAGAATAATATATAAGTAATGTAATATGAAAATATGAGAAATATAAGGAATAAAATATTTGAAAAATAATAAGAAAACAGTTAATAAGATACCGAATAAGTAAAATAAGAATACATTAAAATAGTTAAAAGTAATAGTAAAAAGATTACTAAAGAAAATGCTAGAGTGAAGAAATAAAAGTGAATGAATAATCCTCATAAGTTAGTATACGAACATACAGAATGAAACGTACATGATGCAACTGCTAAGGTATAAAGTCTAAAAGGTTACCAAAGTACGGGATAAGAATTCACGTGTGACCGAGGAATTAGTCATATGGGACTGGCCACCCCACTTTCATATGCTCCTAATTATGGGGTAACGACGAAAAGAGTGTTTGAACCTATTGTTCGTCAGACAATATGTGGCCTGCATCTTTCAACTCGCTTATCATGTTTGACAGTTGCCTTACATGTTGCCTTATATTATGGTTTTAGCGTTTCTTGTAAGTGTCTAACTTGATATTAAGCTATTTGAGTTTAGTGACAGAAGTGCCATCAAACTTCTTATTAAGATCATCCAACATGTCCTTTGTTGGTTCATGATTCCTAAACTCGCGAATGATGTCATTTTTCATACTATTGACCAACGTATTGCAAGCAACGAAAATTTTCTTTTCCAGGCCTCATAAGCCTCTCAGTGCATCCTATGTTGGACGGTAGCCCCATTTTCAGGCTCTTCCGGAACATATTTAACGTCTCGTGGACCTCTTCTTCCTCTAATACTTACTAAAATTTTCATACTCCAGATTTCAAAGTTATCTCCGTTGAACTTTTCACCCTTGTTAAGCTAATCAATTATTATTTTCAAATAGAAGCCATCTTGATTAAGGATTTCCACATAGAGTATGCACATATTAATGCCTAGCATACACAATCTTTATTTGATAATTATTGCAATAAAAATTGCATGAAGTAAGACACATATATATTAGAACTCCCACTGCGTGTAGCCATACAAAATTAATCCACACCATAAAAAAGAACATATCCATCTCAATATATATATGTTCGATGAATAAAAAATATGAGAGTTAATAGGTTCTAGTCAAAAAAGACACATGCAATCTAGACATTATACAATTTTGGTTTTCCATTTTATTTCTGAATAACTTATTTTTTTATTATATTTATTTGTCACACAAAAAAACTTTTTGAAGTCCCCTCATTCTTTTATATCCATCTTAAGGACTAGAATGAATCCTTTGGTAGCTTGATATTTAAATTGGTCATCAATGGGATACCAATAATTTTGTGATTCGATTGTGTGTTGTGGAGCTAGTAGTGGAGGTCGTGGTCCTTCTAGCACCTTGCTTAATACATGCTTTCACTAAATTGGTGATAAAGGTACCATAATTTTGGTCCATGTCAATGAACCAAATGTGAAACAACATATCCTTATCTTTGGCCATTATAGGGATGTTATTCAACATTTTATACTTCATAGAGTCGTCATTATGCATGAGCTGCCCTTCCAAATTGTCTCTTGAATCATCTTATTCATTTTAATGACGTGTTCGATTATGACATCTTTACAATCGATCATATAATGAACCAGCTTATCCATGAAGATCATCATTCTCCATATACTGATCCCTGGTCCGTATAACCATAAGAGGCCTGACATATCTCATGTCGATTTTGTAACAAATATAGGTCTCATGACAATGAACACACACTTCACATTTTAAATTGTGTACATGATTAAATGATATTTTTTTTATCAATAATTGTTATACCGAACACAATTGATGACATTATTACATAAAAGTACAAACTTAGTGTTATTGCTTAAGGTCGGCTTCGGAGAAAATAGGCGGCGACGAGTGTCATCGCAAGAACATAGTCTCGCCCGCTCCTGTCCGCAAGCAGCGACTAGTGTTGTTGCCTAGAGTAGCGAACAATGCCACATGAGGTAGTGAGCAATGACAACATGAGGCGTGTTGTACTCGCCCGCAAACCTGCACTTGTTTGCACCAGCAATGAGTGCCAATCCACACTCAAATCGTACTTAAACAGACTCCTCACACCATCAAAACAGAAATTATGCTTTTCAGATTTCGGACCACAAAAAAGGGAAAAACAATTCTGAAAATTCCTTGAAATTTTCCGCAATCCAGGATTAAATCACATTACTTTGAAATAGAAGACTTGAAAAAAACCCTTTTGAATGGTGAAAGCCCAGCGGAAAAGTCGAACACTTTCGAACAACCATCTGAGGAAATTCATTGAACAGTTTACGTGAATTCGGTATTCAGGCTAATTGAAACACAAGTTGGTTTTAGGCTTTCTACAAACACGTTATGCGCATGACATACAAGCGAATGCTTTAAACCAAAAACTTATTTTGACTTTTTGTCGAACAAATTATGTTCTTAAGAATATAAATCGAATTTGAAACAAACCACATGGGCTATAAACAAATAACTGACGTGCAAGAATTCGAATGCCAAATAAAAGGAGGAAGTTTATTTTGATAATTCAATAAACACATTGCGTACGTTACTTACATACATGTTCAAGTAATAAAAAATTCTTATTGGCATTTCCTCAAACACATAGGGTACAGACAAAACAAGCTTCCCTAAATAGAAAAAACATGTCGACATTTCGAGCGGATACGCTAAACGAACATATCAGAATCAAATCGTAATTAGGCTCTGATACCAATGATGAATAATTCATACAAACATTAATATGAATTTGCGGAACATAAATGAAGTTATCGGAACTTACCGAATTGTTTTTGAGCGACGGTTCAATATATCGATCGAGCACGAAATACCGTAAGCGAAAGTAGAACTATTTTCAATGACACTATCTTCCGAATCAAGAGAAACATGGGAGAGTTTTCTTATGAATGAAATTGAGTGTCTATCGTGCATGAGTAGTGTTTTTTGTGTCTATCTTCTCCCATTTTATTTGCATATATATATATATATGGAAGCTCTAGGGTGAGACTTACTGTAACGCCCTAAAATGTAGAGCTCGAAAAATAGTACTAGCATGACAAAAGAAACATAAGAATCGGTTTTGATAAGGTAGTTAATTTTAATACGAAACGTGCCGATTAGGGTTTTCGGCGATTAAAATGACTTAAGAAAAA
>JAYDZE010567037.1:0-12190 GCA_034509125.1 Monilaria moniliformis
TGTAATGCGGTCCCATTGCCGAGCTGCAATCCTGAGTTCGGTCATCCTTTGGGTTGTGCTGAGGTGGGTCCTAGGGCCGGTCTTGTATTGGGCCGAAGGCCCATGTCCTACCAGTAATCATTTTCAGATAGTGAGCCTTTGATTTTGAGGTCAATTCATAGTATCTAATATCAGTCCCATACCCTTTCAGGTAAAGCAGCATGTGTGAAATTTGGCGAAGACGCAAAATATATAGCTGTTGGATCGATGGATCGGAACCTCAGATATTTGGGCTGCCTGAGGAGGATGGTCCATCGGAGTCTTCCGCAGTCTCTTCAGGGCAAATCTTTTATCTTGTAGCTGTATTCTGCGTTGAAGAAGTGAGCTGTGATCATTTGTCTGTAATTTGTATGTTTCTGTTTCAACCATCGAAAGTCGAATCTTGGATATTTCATAATTGGGTGAACAATTTTTGAGAGATTTTTTTTTGTTTTTTTTAGTTTTAAAAAATCATGATTCATCGAGGATAGGCAAGTTATAATACATGATCATTATTCACGAGGAAATGTTCAGTATCATTTTAAGGGAAGTACATGAATATTATTTAGAAACGAAATATCACAACCGAAAGTGGTATCTAAATACAGTATTATTAGCAACATCTTTATGTGAGATAATAGTATTTTCTCTATTTTCTAAAAATAGTATTATTAGTGGATGACACGAGTTTTAATGAGACATTGATAAAGTAAAATAGAGAAAAAGTGATTGGTATAGTATTATAACAATTTTTTTAAAAATAAAATAGACTAATTTTGGTAGCATCATTGGTAAAGTAAAAGAGAGAAAAAGTGGTTGGAGAAAGAAAAAAGTGATTGATATAGTGTTATGAGAAGTTTTCTAAAAATAGAATGAGACTAATTTTGGTAGCGCTATTGGTAAAGTAAGAGAGAAAAAAAAGTGGTTGAAGAGAGAAAAAATGATTGGTATAATGCTATGAGAAGTTTTCAAAAAATAGAATGAGACTAATTTTGGTAGACGGATCAAAATGAAAAAACAAGATTATTTTTAGTAGATGGAATGAGTATTGTTTTATATAGTATATACTGCTAACTTTCGAGACATTTTTAGTAGTAATTCACAATAGGGAAAAAATAAATGTACATAACTGTATATACGTAATACTCCTAAATTTTATATTAAACTGAATCGATTTTACTCAATCTGGTTTTATTATTAATTATATATATTTTTTACTAAATTATCCCTATTATATTTTGAAAAATATGATTGAAAAATTAGTTTGCTAGATCCTCCAATAGAGTCACAAAATTGATTTGGAGATAAATATATAGATATCTAATAAAAAAAGTTAATATTTTCTCGAATATGCAGATATCTAATTTGGAAAATATAATTTTTTCCGAAATTATTACAAAAGGGTAAATATGTAATATATTAATTTATTTTAAATTAATTAATATTTAGAAACTAATTTAAATGTAAAATATCTAAAAAATCCAATTATATATGTACAATTTATGTATATTTATGACTACTCTTCACAATATATTTCCACGCCATTACCTCTTTCTTCTGTTTCCTTCCTCTACACTCCTTCGTTGGCTTTGGTTTATGTAAATAAATAAATTCACTGTTGTTGCTAAGGTTGTCATGAGATCTACCCCCAAACTGTAATAAGTCATGACAAAAGATAACATAGTAATAAAACATTTTATATGCAAATTCAAAATCAACTTCCCGGTTTCAACATTCAATTGTTCACAAGCAAAATTAAATATTTGAAGATGTGAATTATTTGTCCAAACAAAAAATTGAAAAAGAGTGTTGATTAAGCAAAATTCTAGAATAAACAAAGCCATATGTACTTTTGGTCAAACATCTAAACTAGCACTCCCCCAAAACCGAGATTCTTTTCTTCCTTCCCAACAGGCGCACAGGCACAGCACCCCACCCACCCAGCACACTGCACACCCCACCCCACCCCACCCCATGCCAACAGAGATGAGTATTTTTCCTCTACTGCTTGAATTATGTTATTTAGTAAGAGATAGACATATATATTAGAGAAGCTGAAGCCTTCTGAAAAATATAAAGTGAACCCTCTTTCTACGCTAGAAAAAACCTAGCACTAACCTACAATCCTTGTTACTAGAGTGAAACCAAGAATCCAGCCCTTCAATCTTTCCTCATTGTTCATTGAAAACCCACATATCCAACTTTCCCAAAATCCATTCTTTTAACCTCCAGAACAAACCAAACCAAGCATTACAAGGTGAAGGAGCCAAAAAAAAAAAAAAAAAAGAAAACGGAAAAAAAGCATGATTTGATTCATCAAGATTCAGCCAATGAGTTTAACCAGAAACCCCTCCAGATTTCTCCCTCTCCTTCTCCTCATTTTAACCTCTCTTACCCTCATACCTCCCTCCAAATCTGCACCGGACTTCACCAGCATAGTGTACAAGGGCTGTGCGAAGCAGTCTTTATCAGATCCAACAGGAGTGTATTCTCAAGCACTCTCCTCCTTGTATGGCACCCTTCTCTCACAATCCTCAAAGTCCAAGTTCTACAAGACTTCCACTGGCAGTGGGCAGTCTTCAATCTCTGGCCTTTTCCAATGCAGAGGTGATTTATCAAATGTTGATTGCTACAGCTGTGTGAGCAGGCTGCCCATACTCATAGACAAGCTCTGTGGCAAGCCTATTGCAGCAAGAATGCAGCTTTATGGCTGCTACATGCTGTATGAGGTTGCAGGTTTTGCCCAGATTTCTGGGATGGAAATGCTGTATAAAAGCTGTAGCGGAACTAATGTTGGTGGAGCTGGATTTGAGGAGAAGAGGGATACTGCTTTGAGTTCACTTGAAAATGGGATGAGTAGTGGAAATGGTGGGTTTTTCACCACCAGTTATGAGGCTGTTTATGTGTTGGGGCAGTGTGAAGGTGATGTGGGGGCTTCTGACTGTGTGGAGTGTGTGAAAAATGCTGTCCAGAAAGCTCAGGTTGAGTGTGGGAGCTCAATCTCTGGTCAAATCTATCTTCACAAGTGTTTCATTAGCTATAGCTTTTACCCTAATGGGATCCCCAAGAAATCATCTTCTGCTTCTTACTCATCTCCTTCTTCATCTTCAGGTACTAATTTTGTATTTTGATTGTCTTCAATGTTTTGCTTAATTTAATTTATTTAATGGTGAGTAGGGTTGGTATAAATGTTGAGACTAATTTAGGGCTTTTTCCATCATTGATTGGTGAACTTGTTTTCTTTAAGTTATCTATTACTAATTAAGGTAGCAAGTAAAATTATTTCATGAGATACGTGCTTATATTAATAATGGAGATGTTCACATGTGGGCTTTAAAGATTTGCCAGTATGAACGAGATGTTTGTCGAGCTTAGATTTGCGGTCCTTATCTCGAGATTTCATTAAAGCAAGTTGGGATTTTCATTTGATTATTTTAGGGGCAGGGCCTAATACAGGAAAGACAGTGGCTATCATAGTAGGAGGGGCAGCAGGAGTGGGGTTTTTAGTCATTTGCTTGCTCTTTGCAAGAGGTTTATTGAAGAAAAAAGATGGTAAAATATACAAAATAGCTACAACAAGTTTTCTCGATTCTTGAATCTTGTTTGGGATGATTATATGCTCTTTTTCCCTAATGTTAATGCATTGATGTTTCACTCTGCAGATTACTAAGAGCCTATAGACTCTTTAAACACCGACAATTATTCAGCGCGGAGCCGTTTTGTCTTTGAAAATACTACACAAACTAGAAAACCACTGCTGGTGTTTTTCCTTCTTTTAAGGAATGTGAATTCCCAGGTTTGATCGAACGTTGTTAAGTTTGATATCAAACTTAACTGTTGTATGCATCTACATTGTAGATTTCAGTAGTCCAAGTCGGTTTTTTAGCTTGTGTAGATTTGTTGATTTCATTTTGTGGCTGGTAAAAGTTAGGGATATTCCAACTTACTTATGTTTCTTATTGCTATATATGGTCGGCAATGGAGGGAGATATGATAATGTTTTGGTTGTGGAAGGGAATGACAGAACCAAACAGATTTTGGCCTTTTTTCCCATTTTCCATGTGATTTTCTTTTCTCTCTTTTCGTCCATTGTCTGAAATAATTCTTCTCTATTTTCTTCAATGATTTTATGCGCATACAGTTAGGTCAAATGTTGACAAAGATCCAACTCATAGTCATACAAGGCCCAAATTTGTAAATCTGTTTCCAGCTTGTGAAAACTTCATTGTCTTCAGTCTTTCTCAGCAGCTTTATTCCCGGTCAAATGGCATCAGACCACCTCTCTCAATTCCCAATGCTCTACCCTACAAGATTTTGAATCAACCAACCAATCTATTTGCAATTATTACTCCATTACCTTTTATCTTGTGAACTAACCACCTTTTATCTCTTGTTTTTCCAAAATTGACGTTTGATGATTCATTTGAACAGATTTGAGTTCGTGCTGTATGCACTTCACAGTGTCATGATGAGTGGCTTTCTTTATTACAATCTTCTCCTAAACTTATGCTCTTCTTTAAAATAACTTCTCTAAAAATGTTAACCCTCTCATCTGAGAAAAAATTATTAGCTAATTGTAACATCTGGTGAAAATTTATGCATTGAACCAGAGATATAATGGTGCAAAGTAAGCCTAGTTGTTTTAGTACACAATATAACTTAGTATGTAAGCGGTAATGCCCCATGCTTGACTACATTTAACTCTAAAAACTTATATAAACAGCTCAAATCCAAGCTCTACCCTCCATGGTCATGCGTTATTCTTCTCTCCTGAAACTTTGTTAGCACGTTTCTTTCCACCAGCTGCAAGTTACGTTTATGCTAAAGCTTAAAACTCGATTTCAAGCACTTGAAGCTGTTGGGGATATTAATAGAAACGAACAAAAACAGGATCTCTGAAAGGCGTGAGAACACTTACAGATCAATCTACCAAATTATTCGATCGGATACAATTCAGAGTTTAGAAATTAAGTATGTGATTATGATGTATTATTATGACAATATTGGTCAATTAAATTAATCCAATTATATTAAAATATCCAACAGAAGCTTTCTTTTCCATTTCGCCCCGGTAAATCAATGGCTATCACGTTAGAGAAGTGTTTGAATCAGAGATGATGTGATTAGATAGACATGAGTTGATCGTGGGAGCAAGTTGGCTACCTGATTGCAGTATCATCAACTCTCACATTTAATTATGTAGGCATCTTTAGGAGGAATGGTATCCTGGGAAACAGATGAATATTGCCTTAAGATATGCACTAGTAATTGGAAGACTCTAAACTGCACATCAGCAACTTCTCCTCAACCATTTTATCTTTCAATTTGTTTTCATGCTCTTGTATTTCCCTGTCATCATCAAATTAGAATAATATGAATAAGAAACCACCATAAGCATTGGAAAACAAGGAAAATACAAGGCCAGAACATAAGACATAGACAGGAAGGAGCATACGCATTACACAGCATACTTGAATGGTTGGTTACATTCTTCAAGAACTCGAGCAAGAAGCTCATTCTCTGTAGGCATAGAAGCTGATGTGAATCAAATAAGAAAGCTAACTGACCAATTTTTATTTTTATTTTTGCATTTGGATCCCAATAGGAAAGATATAATCATACTGGCAATATAGAAAGCATCTCAAGCCATAGGCAAGCAAAAGAATATTCAGAATGATTTTGAAAAGAATAGCAAACAATAGGGGAATCATAGTTCAAAAGAACAAGATATTTTGCCATTTAGTAACTAATACAACCCCAACTCCAACAGAAGAAGATGACAAAAGATGGAACGCACAAACTTGCCCAAATTGAAAGTAATAAGCTGCCTAGGTTCACTACTACCTACTCGCCTGCTTTTCTCCCTCAAATTTCAGCAAATCTGCATCGATCACAAGCATTTCATCAAACACGATAGCTACAGAAATTCATTGGAAAAAAAGCGCCTTATACCAATACAGGAACAAACAAGGGCAAGTGAATTGCCGAAGGAATTTGAGGGAAGAAAATGGACAAACAGCTGAGCGAGAGACAAGGGATTGGCTGGTAAAATCTTTGGCGGGAGGGATAAACCTTAAACAATTTCATCTGCTTAAAATATGGGCCTGGGCTAACGAATGATAACAACTGTTTATTTTAATTAAAATTCCAAATTTCTAATTATCTGTATTCTTCTTTTTTATTTAAAAAGTATCAGTTTATGTGGATTAATATGCCGTGTACTAGCAATTTGGGAGAAAAAATAAAGAAAAAAATAAATAAGAAAAAACTTATACAGAAAATAACCAAGGGTAGGAGAACATACCCTACTTATGATATTTTTGTAAGAATTTGTCATTCCATTTGAAATCAGTATTCTCATTAGATTAGGAATAATCATTCCTCTGCCTTAGTAATTACAGTCAGAAGAATTAGGCAATTGTATTAAATTCTGTTTGAAGCTTATAGAGCGGACAACACAAAACTATGCAAATTTGCGTAATTGTAGGCCCCATCTTAATAAGTTATTATACTCAACTACGATGTGCCCATCAATCTCTGAAGGCGAATGCCCAAATATACTAAATTATACCAGCATTGGACTTCTCTATATATAAATCTCCTAAGGCAAATGTCACATACACAACATTATATTTATTTATTATTCTAAAAAGCTTCATCTTCACTTTTAATTTCCAGAATCTTTAGTTTGTCTTGTCCCCTCCAATATTAATTTTCCTTTGTATTGTGTTCTAATATATTCTTGCATGTTTGCATCTCCAAAATTTGTGGCCCTGAAAACAGAACTCTTTCTTTACTCAAGCAAGAAGTGAGTAATCTCTTGTTCTGCAAAACTCATGGTTCTAGATGCTTCTTGTTCTAATGAAGCACTAGCGTCTATTTTGGGAATGAGTGATCGATTGACTTTTTTGTTGATTAGTGTATCCGAAGGTGAAGGTGCGGGAAGAGATTGGAGAAGCTGATCAATATTATTATGGGAAAAGTTCGCTGCAATCCTTGAAGGCGTTTGAATGGCTTTCTTTGGATCATTATTCTTCTGGTATTTTCTTTCTTCCTTTGCTTTTCCCCTCTTCTGTTAGTCTGCATCATGTTCAATTGTTTGTCAGTGATTTAATATACGATAATTGCATATGTTGGTTAAAATTGTTAATTTCTTCTTTAGTTCAAAGATGTGGATTTTTTAAATTAGGAGGATTTTGTAGTGATTGAAAACTAGTTTATAGAAATTGGGGTTTTGATTTCGTGTTGTTGCTCACATTTCTAGGATAGTAAACTCTACCAAGTCGTGTGAGGAACAAAAAGGTAGTATATTCAGTTTGTTGCTTGGTTGAGAATGTCTTCGGTTTCTCTTTCTTCCTGGACTTGAAAAAGGCTTTGTTCTAAATCTATAATGAGGCTTTTTGTTGAGTATCGTTGGTCGGATTTCCAGAAAAAAGGGCCTGAATTTTTTAATGCGTTCTTGAAATTCTTTGAAATTTCTGATCCCATGACCTTGATTCGCGATCAACTAAGTAAGCTTGTTCTGGCCACAAATGTTAGTTATGAAGATGACAATTTGGAGATTGCACAATTTATTTCATGAAATATGTATTCCGACTTCTGAGTGAGATAGCAACATATTATCTACTGACTTGGTCATCATCTTGAAAGCTTTTCTCATTCATATTTGTATAAGTTTTTGTTTTTATTTTTTATGAGATGATATGCAGCTTTCTGATTCATCGAGCATATTGGAACTTCACTAGAGATGTCTCTACTTCATGTTGTGTAGATGATTCTTCAGTATCACTTGTAAGGATTCCCGGTTCAGATTTCCCAAAATCACCAACTACTGGCTTTCAAGCATCCAAGGGTTCGATTTTTACCAACTTAGTTTTCCATGGAGTACTGCATTGAATGATATACATTGGAATTTAACACATCCTTTATTCTCAAGCAGAAGAAATAAACAAAAATAAGAGGGCGCTCATGGGTGGGAGCAACAAAAACGAACGAGCTACTTCAGCCCCACGCCGTCTATGTTGTGCAGTCTTATCAAGTCCAGGTAACTATCATTTTCTGATTTTCTTTGTACCATTGGTTTCACACTACAAATTACAGCTGAATGGGACTTTTGTGGTTCCACACTCTAGCTTCACAGTCATGCTATTGGAAGATATCATTTATACCATTGACTACACATACACACACACTATTGTGCAAGTGATTTATGTTGTTGCTGAAGATGGATGGAGAGTTAGTTTACATACATATATACGAGCTATTTATTTTTGGGTGTTCAAAATGCATTGCTCGTCTCAAGTATGTTTTGAAGCCTCTGACTGCTGATAAACGTTCTCGCACTCTAAACAACTAAAGAATGAAACTCTTAGACAATTTCAATTGCCCCTATATATTCCTGTTCCAATAGTCTCAGAGTTGAATTTTGTTAGTTTTGACTAATTCTTGATTTTATCACTTGTTTTCATTACCTAATATCAACTTTGGGTTCATTTGTTTCAGACAGAAATGGGGTCATTACTAGGAGCAAAACACAAACTAGGAGAGAACTACTCTCACCTCTAAAGAGCCATAATTTATGCATGAACAGACACGCCAGATGTAAGATCTCCATAAGATCTGGAGACGCAGAATGTGAGACTTCACACACACATAACAAGCACCTAACGGAGTCCAAGAAGCATGTACGCGTAAAAGGAAGACCAACTCCAACAGACGAAAAACAACAAAAGAAAAAGGGATAATGGACGGCGTTTATCCTGAAGATTCAGTCGGAAAACCAACCTGTGTGCATGTGATGTTACTGCTAGCAGAAAGTAGAATAGAGTTCTCTAAAAAAAAACAGACATGTTAATCACTAATCTAATGCAAGTAGCACAAAAGCAAATATCAACCCCCTTTTTAACTGCCTTTGAGTAATGGCAATAGCCTTCTTTTATTTCTTTCTTATCAGTGTTAGTGCATGCTTTGATTTAGTATAAATTCGTCAATGTGATATAATATGTGAATTAAACACATTTCCTCTAGCAATTTCATTAGTGGTTTATGCAACTCTATTTTCCTCCATAATTTTGAGGCTTGTTCTTTAAATGAGGTGTTGATGCACTTTGCAAAAATTAATGTTATTTTCTTAAAATATTTGCATCTGTTGGACTAATTCTTAAAACTTCTGTAAGAAATTCATTTGTTATTTTCTTTATATACATGTATTAATTACTTTATAATATCTTACAAAATTTGAAGATATTTTATGATTTCTAAAACGCCACAGTTTGAGGTGGCTTTAGATAAAAATAAAAGTGACGATAAGTTGTAGACGTAGTCACCCCAATTTTTTTGGAATATTGAAAATATTAATTAATAAGTTAAAATGATAAAATTATGAGAAACAATAAAAAGGAAAGAAGAAATGGAGGGGCATAAACGCAAACAATACAACAAAGTTGTAGTCGTTAGAACTCACACTCTCGTCCCGTCGTCCGTACACAAGAAAAACCAAAAGGCAGCTCAAAACCAGTGGTCTTTCTTTACGTTTATACTCGCGCTTTATATACAACACTTGTGTGTTTGTGTGTGTAAACAGAAACCCATAAATCGCACGCGCACACACACACACTATCCAACCCCTACAACACACACAGAGCACACTTATCAGTAGTACCACAACTTGGGCAACTGTACTGCGTGTCTGTGACTATGAGTGTGTGTTCATGGTTGAATTGAGTCAATTGACGAAGGGGGCTAATGTGAATTCCAGAAACTGGATGCGCCTTGGCATTGATTGGGTTTAGTTTTTCATCTATTATAGATCTTGGTGATTGGGGTTTCTACATCTGGGGTTTCTCGTTTGGATCTGGGTTTTATCTCGCGATGGCGACGGCTTATCCTCTGCACGTTACCGCGGCCCAGGTCTTATTTCTCTCTCTAAACCCTTAGGCTTATTGCTTATACGTTATCTGCGTGTTTCTGGTGCTGTGTAGTGTTTGTGTGTGGATATGGTGGTTCTGTAGCAGCATTTGAAAGGTTTATAGCAGTGTACAACTGGAGGAGCATGCGGTGCAATACCAGATTGCCGCGTCTGAATTTTAGTGAATAAATGCTTTTGAATGTATGTACACATGTGGCTTTATGTTTGAAGTATCTCGGCGAGTTTGCTTGCCTACGTTTCCGCCATATATATCTCTAGCTTTGGATTTTGTTTAAGAAGTTGGTATATATTATTTTTCTCTGGGTAGACTACTGGGGCCATGATTTGGTTTGTGTTTATGTATGCAGCAAAGTCTCACCGGTGTACTTTGTAGATTTGTAATCGGTTATTATGCATTTAAGGCTCCTTTGCAAAAATGAAGATGACTTTTGCCATTAGGTCGCTCTTTCGTGGGAATGTGGTGGTTTTAGTATCATGCAGTAGAATAAAGTACCTGGTTTAGCAGCTGATTTGCTCAACACAGAAAAAAAGTTATCATTTATAATCAAGGGCCTGAGACATAGACTAATGCGATTACTTGTTTGATCTATTTCTGAATTGTATTCAATTGTAATGCAGATACACAATTACGTAGTCTGTTGTATCTTTTGTTTTCTTTAAGTCTGGTTTTCCAACAGTGTTCCATCTATTGGGAGTTGGGACTGTAGAAGAAACTTCCCCAAAATAATGAAGGAAAAAATTCTATAGATCATATATGTGTGATTGATGGATATCATTAAATTATTATTCATTGTTTATTTTTTTTCTAGGTGGGTACATACTTTGTTGGACAATACTATCAAATGTTACAGAACCAACCGGATTTTGTGCATCAGTTTTACAGTGATTCCAGCACCATGCTTCGAATTGAAGGAAACACAAGAGAAACTGCTAATGCTATGCTGGTAACTTTTGTGAATCTTGTATCATGTGCATATTACAAATTGGAGTAGTTAATTTATTCTTTGCACTAATTGCTAACTCAAATTATGATGTGTGTAATCCTTTTCTCGTATGATTCTGCTCTATCAATGAATATTAACATTCAGTCTTGCTACTTATCTATCATCATAAGTGGATTTACTGCATAACTCTTTCTAAAACAACATTGTGCTGTCAAAATGCATTAGACATGAGATCATATTCTTCAGGCTTGGCATGATTATCGACATTCCATTGCCAGCACAATCTGCATGACTTATAGTATATCTGATATGTCATGGATTCTAAATATCACAGTATTTCTGATATTTTATGGTAAGTTATTAGTTCAATCTTTTAATTTGCATAGAGATTGGTACTCTGTCCCTTTCTCTAACTGTTTGTGGTTACTGGATGAACATCTCTGCTAAGCACGTTATTATGATGCTCAAACCCAACTGGTCGCATGATATACTGGTTTAATATTCTTGCAGCTTTAATTTATTGTTAGAAACTGAATCCATGTTAAGCCCTCTTAAATCTTTGCAGCAAATTCATCAACTTGTCATGTCATTGAGTTATACGGGGATAGAAATCAAGACTGCACATTCTTTAGAATCTTGGAATGGTGGTATTCTAGTGATGGTTTCGGGTTCTGTTCATTTAAAGGGTTACAATGGGAGAAAGAAGTTTGTGGAAACCTTTTTCCTAGCACCTCAGGAGAAAGGATATTTTGTTTTGAATGATATTTTCCACTATGTTGACGAAGAACTAGCTCTGCAGCATCCAATTGCCTATTTACCTCAGGGCAATCTTGATCAAAAAATCCATTCTCCAACTATAGTTCGAGAACAAGGTTCATTTATTCAAGTTTGCCATATTTTTTAGGGTTAATCACGTTTGTGTCCCAAACTTTTAGCGTTTTCTTGAAAATGTCCTCAACTAACGTTTTCACTTTAAAAACCCTCAACTTTGAGGAAAGTTTAATATATGCCCCTCTTGATATAATTCGGCGATGGAACGATGAGTCAACTTTCCATTATAAGGTGGATTCTTGTTTAATTGAGGTGGACCTTTTATCCATTGTTGTTAAAAGCGCGCCCCTTGGGGCGCGGGGCGCACGGGGCGAGGCTGAAATCGCCCCAAGGTGGCTGGGGCGAGCTCGATGCAGGGGGCGCGGCTGGGGCGACTGGGGCGCTGCTGGGGCGCAGGGGCGAGGCAGGGGCGCTGCTGGGGCGCAGGGGCAAGGCAGGGGAGAGGATGGGGCAGTTTTATCCTCCCAAT
>JAYDZE010567048.1:0-12190 GCA_034509125.1 Monilaria moniliformis
TTCACTTATTGAATTAAAAATAACACACATAGCAATATAGCATAGACATAAAATTAATACACTAATTGAATTAAAAACTCAATTCGGTTAGTCGGTTAACTGACTAACCGATCGGTTAGTAGGTTAACCGAACTCAATTCGGTTTCGGTTACGGTTAGTGAATTCTGTACTCCACGAAGTCGGTTAACCGACTTGTCGGTTCGGTTATTAACCGAACCGACCGAATACTCAGGCCTACTTATATAGAATTTTACTATTGAAATATATAATGAAAAGATAAGATATACATGATTCATATAACTATAAATCCCTATAAATCTGTTAATCTATCTTTCTTTGTTTACACTGTTAAGAGATCCTATTAAAGGTGTATATATTTATATAATTAAAACTCAAAATGAAACATGATATATAGACTCGAGTGTGGAAAATTTTAATCTTGGAGCAACGTAAAAATCAAACCATCGATGATGATGATATCATCATCAACATATGAAGAAGCAAACTCGAGAGCACGTACGGGTGGCTACTGGCTAGTAATAATAATGCATGGGATGCTTTCCCAATTCTTTCATACATACATTATCCGTCTCATCTTCTCAATTTGTATGCACACATCAATTCAAATTTATTCAACTAAACTTATTTATGAGGTTTTTCTCTCTCTTTTTTCTTTATTATATTCACAAAATGCATGTTAATATACTTTTGGATGAGAATTTGTGGTCCCACCCACTTCTCATTTGCATAGTTGAGAACAATCGATGATAAAAAGGGCTGCTGCTATAGTGTGTGCCTCATGAATCATGATGGCATCATGACTACCATCGTCATCATCATCTCTCCTCCAATATTGTGTTACATATAAACATAGTGCGATCCCAACAAATAACAAACAAACAAACAAAAATCCTCAATCTCTTGTTATGCATGCACCATCATTCATCATGCCTTCTATTTACTTCCCTTCTTTTTAATTTCTCTAATTTAATTTTTCTATTGGATCCGAGCAAGAGTCTTTTAGAAGGAAATAAAATTATCAAAAGGTTAGAGATCTTATAGTGATTGAACTAATAAACAAATTTCCAAACCAAGTTGTTTATGTAAGATAATCGATCTATCACCCCAAAAAGGATCAATTCTACATTATATCAGAATAATTGTCAATTTGAATATACGTACACTAGCTATAGTGCAAGGACTAAGATTCTTTTGGACTGCCTAGAATAATACACTTGATCTCGTATATACTACTCAAGTCAATACATGTTCCAGAAAAATCAGGCAATGAAATGGAGAGTACATAAAAAAAGCACTATACTTAAAGTTTAACAGAAATGCTAAGTTTAGCAGAAATGGGAAGTAATGTGTATAATTGAAATGGTTTTGTAGTTGTAAGAAGAAAGTAAAAGAAATATGCATGTTGCATGTGACCTAATTAATGCTGTGACAGTCCCTGCATGTGAATCATCACTTCATCCAACATTATAACAATAACTTTTTTAACTCATCACCAGTCTGTTTGTTCATTGGGAATTTCTAGGTTTCCCAACATTATTTAAGCATGATTGGTCACAAAAATTCAAATAAGTTTATAGAATATTTACAAGTTATTTACCATTTAACTTTTAGGGGAGTTCGGTTGACCAGTTAGAATTATCCATGTTTAGCATTATGTTAGATAATATGATGTCTGGTTGTCTATTTTTACATTCAAGATAACTTATTTATCGTTTGGTGTGTAGGTCTCAATTCATAATTTAGGACGTTATTTGACAATTATACCCTTTCACTTGCTATGCTTTAATTTTGTATGAGGGTAATTAGGGCAGTCTCAAACTCAAACACCTAAGGCGTGATCATATTGAAATTCTTCATAAATGTCTCACATTATCGGTAATATAGCGTATGCATTCCCGATTAAGTGTCATATTTCAGAATTTTATAGAAAGATGATGTCAATTTTTTTATTTTACCTATCATTCTCTTCAATGATTTGTTTTTAAGTTAGGTTTTTCATGCAATCATTAAGAGTAAAAAGAGTAAATTTAATTACCTATTTTCTTGGTACATAATTTTTTACGATATATGACATTTCTTCAGAGAAAGATGAAGTATTAATACAATAACGTCGTTTTCAAATAGAGGATGAGCTCACTTTTCCATTACCAAAAAATTATTTGGCAACTGAAAATCTAAATAAAATTAAATAATACTCGAATAAAATGTAGTTGTCTTGCTACAGATTTTCAACTGTCAATACGACTTTTTCATACTAAAGATATGAGATAGTCCTATATTTGAAAACAAACTCAATTTACTAATTTACAAAAACTAATTTTTATATAAAATGGAGAACCAATTTCAGTCGTGAAGATTTATGATGTATGCATCTTTCTTGTTGGATGAGCGTAACATCAAAAAGTTCGAATCCCATGAACGAAAATTTCACCAAATTTTATTTTTTCGAAATGCAATCAATTTAACTATGAATACAATAACTTTATACTTTTAGTGTTTTGATTTTACTAATCAAAATATATAAAAAAAAAAAAACTTACATTAACCCTACCCTAACATCTATACACGTTCATTATATCAATCCTAGAATTAAATTATCTTTCAACCAGAGTGGGTTGAAACTTTAAATATTCCATATTGACACAATGACCCACAAAGAAAAATTATTGAAATGAAATGTAAAAAATATGCTATTTGTCGAAGGTTGTCATAAAAATATTCCTTCTAGTCCGACCAATACAGAGGTTTAATCTGTAACATTCTTTATGCAGACTTCTTTTAATAAATCTCGTGATGGAGACTTAGCTATTCATGAACTTGAAGAGAAAGCTGATAGGGATATTCACACTTCCTCCAAATTATGCTTGGGGTATTATCTAAATTGTACATACACTGAATTTTTTATTGTGAAGTTTGTGATGCCGATTGGATATAAATACATAAATATACATGTTTAATATTCTCACTTACTGTAATATGCAATATATACAAGGGTTAATTTTCTTAAAATACACCAATTTTTTCATGCTTTTAGTTTTTCATACAAACATTCAATTTTTTCTCCAAATGTATAAATTTATTGTCGCAATCTTCTCACAATTTAGCAATTTGGTTTAAATCAAAGTCAATGTGACATCAACGTGGCTAAGTTCGTCCCTAAAACCAATGAACAAAAATTCGTGTGTTTTGAATTAATTTACCCATTTGTTAATAGACACTTAACTAGTCATGATTATATCCATGTGGCCTTTTCAATTGCTACATTATGATAAAATTGCATTAAATTAAATGTAAAGTTTGTGTATTTGAAAGTTTGTATACAAAATAAAAAATGGGGAAAAAGTTATATATTTTTCAGGCAACCGATACTAGATAGAATAACAATGTAGTTATACATATATGTGAAATTAAAATGTGATATACATACATGTCCACAAATGGAAAAGCTTGTTGTAGTGGTTGGAGATTTAGTGTCGTGGGTTTCTCTACATGTATATACTTATAGTGCAACCAAATCATTCATTCTCCAAAAAAGATAAAGAAAAGAAAAAAGAAAGGGGGGAGAGAGAGAGAGAGAGAGAGGGAGAGAGAGAGGAAACTTTAGCATAAGTCTCCCCTTTTTTTTGGGGATGCACTTTTGCATTGCATGTTGGCTTCTGATCAAGGAAAAAATAGCTCTCACGTCCAAGCAATCAATTAACCACTTCTATTTTTTTCTTTACACTTTGCAAAAATAGACCCCTTAACATTTATGTCCAGTGGCCCCCTCTCACTTATTCAATTCCTTGTCTATATCTCTTTAATTCATTATCACCTGTATTGTCATTTCAATCTTTGGAAATGGCTGCTATTTCAATCACTTTCGAGATAGATATAATTTATCTAGTAATATTTTGACCAAGTTCACTTTAAAGATAAAATTTAAAGGGTCTTGGATGCTATTTTTTCATAAATTAGTTGCTGCCATATTTTGATGAAAAGTAAAACTGAGTTATCAAAATCTATATCTATTTAATTACCTAGTAAAAGCTTCTTAATGTTGAATATCAACCAACAAACTGATCACTAACGCCAAATTGCGTAATTTTATTCCTACTGTCACACATTTTACTTAACACACACACAGTCCTGTGTGTGTGTGTGTGAAGGTGGTGATGAGTTGCTAAATTGGCAAGACAAATTCGTTGGGGTGTGGTTATTGATTGCAGAAAGAGCAGGCACGCTTTGAATCACTGAAACTGAACTGAGACATGCATTTCGAGTACAGAGATAGGGTTTTATATATTGATAATGTAAAAGTGAAAACTATACATAATAGTAATTAATTAATTAATTAAGCAGGGTAGCAAAGGTGAATGCATTTATATTACACTTCTCCTTGCATGTCACAAACCCCCATATATTCCTCTCTTTTTAAGACCTTTTCCCCTTCTCTCACTTGCTCATAGATAACCCCACCTCCCATCATTACCACAACCCACTCATTTCTTCTTCCCAATTCATTCTTTTTTCAACTAATGTTTAAATCGTTTAATTCAGTAACTCGATGTGGCTTTAGATGATACGACAATTTTTCTTGGTTAACCATTATTTTCAGAAGAGTGACACTAAACACTCACATTATCACTGTTCACATGCGATTTTTTTTTGAAGAAATCAGATTGATCCGGTAAAAATGGTTCAGCTAATGAAATTAAATTTTGTAATCTCTCTATAAAATTGGTGGGAAAATGATTATTATATAAATGGATATTAATATATTATTATTTTTTCGAATACATTAATTATTATACTCTTATGTGGGTGGCCACAATGTGGCCGCTCAGCTTTATTATTTTCAGAAACAAGATTAGTTATACAACTTACGCAATTGCTGTATGCCTATTTACTTAAACTCGGACAAAACTGTCGTCTAAGATACAAGAACAAGCAACGGAAACAGTTTTAATTCATAATCACCTCAAAGAATTGAGTAGGGAAATCATTTTTTCGCATTTTATATTTGTCTGTTGAAATTATTAATTCCCATGCAAAAAAGCATATGTAGATTCATGGTAATTGAGGGCATAATGGTCCCGAAAAGCTGGGGCGTGGAATATTTTGAATTTGGAAGTGGTCCATTTTTTCACATAACGGAGAAAAAGGCACTGATCAACAAGAAATAATGTCCTAAAAACGTATATAAAATAAGGTCGAATTTGTTTATTCAACATGACTCTACTACATGTTAATTTAATTTGTTTGTCTATTTTTATTTTTACGTAATTTCTTCTAGTTATTTAACATATTTGAACTCTTTCTTGTTTTTCCTTAAATAAATATTGCAATTGAGAAATACATTCATTTTGCTGTCCTTTGTGTTAAATTTTTATGGGAGCAATGTACAGTTCGATGTGGAACAACTTACATGTATATATTTAACACGCCCACTCACATGTGAGTCCTTCTTTTAAATTTTTATGGGGGCAAGGTACAGTCTCATTTATTGAAGTGTACCTAATTTATGAAAGGAAGACCAACCAAACCCTATTGAGGTTCAATCCTACAACCAATTGATTATAGAAAAAGTGACTCACTAGGTATTTATGTTGATCTATCTTACTTAATAATTTCGATATGGGACAGAACATTTTGTTGGATGGTTTGCGAATATAATGTGTTACGCCAAGTCCCAATTTATTGAATTTATTGTTTTAGGTAGGAATGTCATAATTACATGTTTGCAACATCATTGCGTGTTTTGTCAACCACGGGGACTTGTTCTGCCCTACCACCAATCCACAAAATCTGATGTGGGTCCCCGTAGAATATATGCAACAATTCAATTTCTCTAGTATTTCAAAATTTCAACCCAGGATATAATTCATAGTATAGAACCATCGTGTCATATTTCTTATTCGTCAATCAGCTAGTATGATTCAAGAATCCGACCGACAAGAAATGCTTGTCAATAGAGACAACGCAATACACATTCAAAGAAATGGAAAAACCAAGAAAGAAGCGAAAGATGGTACAAAGATGTCATGCACACAATATAAAAAAAAAATGCAGGGGAGGGGGGCCATAAAATTCCACGCCTGCATGGACGTGCGTGTGCTGAGCTGGCCTACTCCCGTGGGGCCCAGCTCGCGTGCAAACCCGGGCTTCTCTCCTCGCCTACAATTTTATTCCGCTTAACCATCATTACATTCTTTTCCTAATCTTGATTATCAACTCCGTAATCATACTTTACCAATTACCACCCCCGCCCGGCCGCCCCTCTCTTTTATTTTCCACTCTTTCTACGGTTTTCTCTCACTTTTCAACTACACACAAAAGTGCAATATTGGAAACTACCCCTTGAGTTATGTAGACTTGTAGCCCGTACCACAAATTACAATCACAATTATTGACATTAGCTTAAATAAGGTTAAAATTTGATAGTAAGCAACACTAATTTAATGTTCAATTGTATTCCACAACATCTGAAAACAAGTACATTTTTATCTAAGAATCCCATTCATGGCGAACTAAATATAATTTCTACTTAAATAGTGTTACCGCAAATAGCAAACATGCAGCAACCCAAGAGAAAAGATCTGCTTCTTCACGCATAATGATAATGGAATAGCAGCAAAAATCTGATATGCAACTATACTGAAACTCTAGCAGCGTGTTTGGTTTATGCTAGCTAGAATAGAAAATATTTGGAGCAGAGGAACTATATTATGGTGCTCACAAGTCACCAACTTATCTATACCTCATCATACATCTCAAATACAGAATGCGGTTATGTTGTGTTTACTTGTATGCTCAAATCTGCTTTTCTAAAACTGTATCACTCGAACGACAATTTCTAATATTCTTCCAAGAAATGTTATGTAACCAGTCAATTCTGCGTTGCACGCCGACGGAGGAGAGGGCTGGCAGCGGAATCAGCTGGGGACGGGGCGCAGAACCGCGTGATCGGTGCGGCCCGGCAGTGTATTGTGGCTGCATTGCAGGCCGCCGATTCGCGGCTGTTTCGATTTTTTTCACTTTTTCATTTTTTTTCAATTGTATAAATACACATTCATTCTTCATTAGTTCATCCCACATCTAAAATTTCAATCCCAACTTTTCCAATATCTATTATTCCAATGGATGCAAACAATTTCAATCTCGACCCTAATTCGTAATACAATTTCATACAATTTTTTCAGCAAAAAGATTGGGATCCAACCAATCCGACTACTTGGAATATGGCGCTCCTAATTGCCAATCTTTTTTGTTCACTGGGTCAGACGAAAGTCCCCTCAATTTCTCGGGGATCTACGCCGATGACCACGAAGTTAGCGATATATATATATAGAACCATCCCCTCCGCTGCAACCATCCCATTTGGAGAAAGGGAAAGGAAAGAAAAGTTCTTCTACTATCACTGAAGGCAGTAAAAAGTACTCATTAGAGGAGTCGATGTTAGTGGCGCGCATCTTCGTCGTCTCCGAAGAAACCAGAATTGGCACAAGAGCGGGAATACGACCATCTTCGCAAGCATTGGGACCCGATGCAGAAGGGCATCTTCAAGTTTGCCGGCTACATCAACAATTTGTAGAAGATATGGTTGAGTGACCATAGTTGGGATGGTATCCGACAACAAGCAAATGATTTCTTCTATAACGATGAAAGAAATCAATTAAAGTACGAGGAGGTGTGGAAGATTGTTTGAAACCACCCAAAGATTTACGGCAGTTCCGATTCTGGCTCGAAAAGAACGAAGCTCTCCAGCTTCGGCCAATACTCAACAAGCGGGGACTCCAATGTCATCGATTTGAACGTCACGATGGAAGAGAGTCTATATTTTGAACCGACACTAGAGAGCCGTCTCATGGGTCACAAAGCGGCGAAGAGGAAGACGAAGCAATACTCCAGCGACGACATGTAGTGCACCCGCAGAAGACTCTCAAATTGTCGAATACTCCCAAAGAATGTCGAAGATCGATGATACAATGTTGATCATACAATATTCAACTCTGCTTGATAAAGATACGTCGGCGATGACGGAGGTCAGAAAGCAACAACATGAAGCCCTACTCCAACTACTTGTATGCAAACTAGGATTAATTTATGATTTTAGTTAAGTGATTTTAGAACTGTATTCCCAGAACTTACATCACAATGATGACCCAACACCTTCCCATTAGGGCCTCAAGGGAGACACTCAGACACCAATAAAATTGATATCTACACTATATAATTGGAATTAGTCTATGGGGACCAATGCTGGATATCAATTTTAGCTGTCCACAAAGAGCAAAATATATCAGTTATCAGTTTCAAACGTGAATGACATACTTTTTAAGGAATTAATTGTATTGCTTCATATTCTAGCTAGCATCTTATTATGGTATTTGATTAACTATTTTGAAAGGAAAATCTGCGGTTGGAACTTCAATTGTTTCTGCAGCATGAGTGTAACAAGAAACAACATATTAAGATAAGATATTGCTTTCAGTGAGAGAAAGATGCATTAGAGGACCAAATCACAAGAGATGAATAACTATGACTGTATTGAAAATAGTGGGATAAAGGAAGGGTCTTGGAAATTAGAGCTTTTCTTTGTTTGAGGTATACAATCATATTCTATCCACTAAAATCCCGAAATGCCCTGATAAATTGCGTCTTGAAGTCAGTAATGACGATCAAACAAACATGGCAGATACATACACATTAGTCTTGTTGTAAAGTAAAAGACATGATAAGCTTCAAGAATCCTAATTTTACTTTGTTTTGAAGCGTTTCAGTGGAATTTTTTTAATCCTATCAGTTAATTTTGAAGAAAGTGACTGTTGAAACTTCAAAAATGGAATTAGGAGTGGGAGACAATAGCTAGCTAGGCATCAACAATCTTCAACATTAAACACAGAAATGAGCTTAGAGATTCATAAGTGGCCATTCAAATACTCTGATAATTTGACAAGGAAAATGACCCTCCTTTATGCGCTTCTGTCTGGCATTTCGTCGAACCTTTGAGACCATCAGATAGACGCCCCGTTTCCAAGTCCAGATGAGCAACGATGCTGTGGAAAGGGAAATACGCGGAGCGCCCTTTGATCGCCGGCGTATCTCAATTAAATGCTGCAAGAATGTGCATCATTTGAATTTGGTCGTGCAAATCCGGGCTTTCAACTGTGGACTACTAAACAACACAAATGCATTCATCTACCAAATTTAATTATTATTTTTAGATATTGGAAAACATTCTTCCGGTTTAATAATGCATGGTCAAACCAGAACCTGACCGACCGTTCCGTTTCGAAACCGAAACTGATTATATAGGTCAGACGGTTCGGTTCCGGTTCCGAGGCTATTATCAACTCGAAAAATCGTTACCTATTTATAACTTAATTTTGATTTATAAAATTTGGTTTTAAATGAACTCATGTCTTTTTCCTTAAATTTCCCTCCTCCTTCGTTTTTTAGTTTTTGTTTTATAGTTTAGTAACTTCGTTGTAAAATGTAAGCTTTGTAAAATTATTATATTTAGATTAGGAATCGGTTAAAATCTATAATCAATAAACCGCCAAACTGGAGCTGGAACCAGTTAAAATCTGTCGATTTTGAACCAGGGAATCGAAACCGCCTACGAGCTCTCCAAACTGGTTACAGTTCCAATATTTTTGGAACCGAAACTTGCAGTTTTTGAACCGGGAGCATCACTATTCAGATTGTTACATTATTATTATTATTATTATTATTATTATTATTATTATTATTATTATTATTATTATTATTATTATTATTATTATTATATGGAGGTGCAATAGGGTCACACCATACCTTTAGTGCATAATTAATACCAAATATAATTCACTGGATTTAAAAATGGATGGTCATTATTTAAAATAAACGTGTATGATTACAGCAGAATATATAAATCATCAAAATGTTAAAAATGTCATACATAATATCTCTCGTATTTTTAAATTTGGTAGTTGTCTAAAAATATGGAATAATAAGTGGAGCATATCTCTACTCATTCTTGGCAGCGTAACTTTAGCCAAAACAACACGTCTTCTTCATTAAGTTGGATACGAAACGTCATTATACCAAAAATTGTGAAAAATAATGAAAAATATATGTACAAATTTGTGTTCCATAATTAATTAAAGTATATAACTTAGTCAATGTTCATCAACATAAGACATATCATTTATCATTTTATTATATTCAGTATATCATTATCGCACGTATGTTTCGTCATTATAACAAACAACTGATAATTAATAGCCACGTTATATTATGTTCCATTATTAATGCGAAAAAAATTATTTCTTCATGTGAATATATGCAATTATGATCTCGTTAAAATATTAATAAAATTACCATTAATTTGATATATGATTTGTGAAAAAATAATTTAAATTGATAGAGTTATATGGAATTTAAAGTTTTGAGATATTTCAAAAGAGAGAAAATGTGTATCAACTGTCATTGAAAATAAAAGGGACCATTACAAATTCGAAAGTATACTTCAGTATACACTGAATTTAAATCATCATAACGTTAACTGTAAATTATCGTAACATTGAATGTATATCATTATAATGCAAATTGCGGAAAATATCCCACGTTTTAGCAGCATAATCAATTTCAATAAAATTCGTAACTTTCCATAACCAATTATTTGATGAATTACCTAAATGTCCTTAAGGCTAATAATAATTATATTATTATACTGCCACATGGCATAATGACAAGCAGTTACATCTCTAAATCCAATGACTAAAAATTGGTCTTGATTTTGCATTAAAAATTGTTCTCATTTGAATACTAAAAATCAGACTAAATGCTAACGATGAAACTAATGATGATGCATGATCTCTATAATGGTTAATGAAGAAAATTCTTCATATCTATAGAATGTAGATTATTTAAGTGGATGAATTTTTAAATATATATTTAAATTTAAACACAATTAAATACTATTAATATAAAAATTAAAAATAGACATTGGATACGATTGAAGTTTCTTGAGTTGCTAAATGATTTCACATATAATAATGAGTTATGATGGATCTTAATATGTGTGTGTATATTAAATTAGAAAAATTCAATTGATATAAAACAAACTTAATTCTTAGACAGTCATAATATTTCTTATAAATAAAATATGTTTACATAGGCAAACCAAGTTTAAATCACCAGCCTTTTTATGCAGGCATAGATCATGGATCATGCTTTTGTTTGGCAGAATAAGTCGAATAAGGGGGATCGAGTATATCACCTCTCCTTTGTACCACTCAAGTCTCTCCTCCCTTATTTTTCCAAGTACCGTAGCTCAATCAAGAATTAACCCACAAGCTTCATTGCAAGACTTAGCTTTGCTCGGGTTAATAAAATTCAGCTCGCCAGATACGAATAAGAATTACAACCTACGACTAATAGAACAAAACATAAAACTTTTTGGTTTTTATGTTAACTCATCATGCTTTCTGCAAATTCAATTAAAATAATCCCCTCTAATCGACTACTTCTACCACAATTGCCAAATTTAAATTCTAACAGGAGAAAAGGCAAAAACAAAGTGACAATTTCTCAACCTTCCTAGACCAAAAGGTCGACACATACAGAGACGTTACAATGGAAATGGCATCCCCAAAGCTGTATGAATAAGAGTTCAGAGAAGCTTACAAAATACATACATATTATTTTTCTCTACAACGGAATACAGGATAACTTGAGAAACTCAAAGCCAATCTTTCACAAATTAACAAGTTCTTTCAATATAGTGAACAAATGGAAAAGGAATGAAAAAATAAAGAGCAAGAGGAAAAGAAGCCAAGACATACAGGATCAGAAATCAGTTAATTGCATCGCAGAATTTACATATTTAATACAGTTTTTTACCACTATTTGCTACTTCAACACACAGATCAACCCCTGCCCGTATTACCATGGCGTTGATTTCTGAAGTAGCTGAGAAGTTGCTGCGCCTGCAAGAGCGGAAAAATGCAGTAAATAATCACATTAAGAAATGGGCAACAACTGGAAAGGAACAGAGTGATTGTAAGTTTACTTTTTCTCTGGCTCTTGGTGTTCCAGATTGTGAGAGGGCCACTAATGGGGGAACAGCACCTTCCTGAAGAACCATATTGCAAAATCTAGCACTGTTGGTGCAGAGCTGAAGGAGACCAGCAGCTGCATTCTC
>JAYDZE010567059.1:0-12190 GCA_034509125.1 Monilaria moniliformis
AATTATGCATAAAATATATCTCTCATATATATATATATATATATATATATATATATATATATATATTATATCATTCTAAATTTGTATTTTTGTTAACTTTGTGATTATGTACACGTTGCAGAAAAAACAAGAGATTTCCAATGTCAATTCATTTAAGTTGGAATATGAAAACAACTAGTTCCTAAGTTTGTTACACATTCGTCCAAAATTACTATAAAAAATAATACTTCAACCAATTACTTTTGCTGAGCATAAATAGAAAGTCCAGTAAAATTAGAACAATATCTTGATTTAGTCGGACCAATGTATTTTGTACATTTCTATTTAAGTTTTGGATGCATTATTGTATGGTACTAGTTTGTAGTTAATAACATTTTAGTATATTTTTTACATTTATATCGGCACTAATATAAATTAAAATAACATTTAGTATAAATCAAACTAGTTTGGTATAATAATTGAGGAGGTTAGGTTTACTGAATGTCTTATCTGTAAGCAGAGAAATCTAGAAATCAAACTCTACCGCTTCTTTTTTTATAATAAAAATAAATAAAAAATGAGTAGGTTAGGTTTACAGTTCTGTAAGCAGACAAATCTAGAGATCAAACTCCACCGCTTCTCTTCTTCCAAGTAAAAAAAAAGAGTAGGTTAGGTTTATTAGCAACCTCCCTCGTGTATTGTAATATAGAATCTAGGGATCAAATCTCATCATTCCTGTATTCCGAGTAAAATGAAAATGAAAATAGCAACCTCCCTCTCTCTTTCTCATAAGAACATAATTTGGACGACTCGTACAAGTTAACATTATTGTTTATTTCATAATAAAACCATAAGTATAAAATTCAAAATCCAAAATACCTTCATTAATTAATAAGTATCATTGGGATTTAATAATTTCACTTCAAGAAAACTTAGTACATTTTAAAGTCTTAGACTGGTATATATTGTGGGCTGTAGTGACTTGGCCCAAACTACATTATTAAATTAATTATGTATCAAATTAATTTATTAAATTATCAATTTCAAACCTATATACCCAAATGGATCAAAAGACCAACAACCAAATATGTACACATGAGCAACTTCAGCAGAATAAGAACTCTGACAAGAACTCAAAAAAACAACAACAAAAAAAAGAACAAATTTTCACGAAGTACAGAATTCACAAAAAATAGTAAAATTTAGAAGTATTTACAAAAATGGATTCCCAAAATAATGGAACTTGCATTTTGAACACAAGACACTTCTAATACATGTCAAAACATGGAACGAGACACGAGACATTAAGATTCTCAAGTTTGTACAGAGCAAACTATATCGTAATATATTAATTTCAAGAACGTATCAAGTTCCACTAGCGACTGCTTACTACTCTATAAGAAGGGCAATATCGATATATCCTATTGTTCTCTACTTTCACATTGGTCTTAACCCTTTTACAAAAGTCACACAAGATCCCAGAATCCTAACAACAAACACAACAAACTTGTAATAAATTATACATGTCTCAATTAAAATACTATCTAGGGACAAATAGGACACCTCAATTAAGTTGTAAAATGATACATGTTGTTGAAGTATGGTGCATCTCAAAGGCTTGATATCAACCCTAATTGAGTTAGACTTGTGTAATGGTTGATTGATTGGGAAACTGTTATTGGAATTGAGAGAAGTGTGGTGCCATTGTAGGAAATGCCATTGCTTATTTTGGCAAACACTTTAATTTCTTTATATACCAACGACAACAACAATGTTCGTAGGAAATGTTGTTGCTTATTTTTGCTCTCTGAATTTACCCTCAAACCGACCCATTTATCACAATTTCGCCACTCAGGTTTGTGGTAGTAAATTCATCTAGAAAATTTTTCTTTTAAAAAATATAGATAAATGTATAACTAACATCTTCATACTTCAACCAATTCACAATAATAGCTAAACACAAATTCCCAATGGAAAAGTAAACCAAATTCAAACCTTTTGATCAATGAAAAGTCAGTGACAATGGATCAATCACCACCAAGTCATTTAATGATCACTCTTTGCTACTTATATAGCACAAAATACTAAACTTAGAGAAGCAAAATTTGAATCCATTATCTTCTTGTTATATATTTCAATAGTTTACAACGTGATGAACTCCCCCGGCAGCGGACATGGGGGGTGCTAGGGGGACCTCGTCTACAGAATATTTCGATTTTAGTTCCTTATTGGCTATTTTTCTGTGTTCACCCCCGACCCAGTAGGTAAAACATCTGCAAAACTTACTTCTTTAAGACCAATTTATTTCATTCTCATGAACCTATTCCCATCTTTGTTTTTTCTTCATGCATCGAAACCAACCAACCAACACAACAATTTTCCATCCCTAAAATAAAACATTTCGTATTATTCTCCACAACTAAAAACAAAAACAAAAACGAACATACAAAAAAAACCTTGTTAAAAATAAAAAAATAAAAGTTTCTTTGCAAACACCAAACGGTGCAACCTCCTATCCGTAACAGGGGATCTAGGAATCAAACTTCTCCGGAAAAAAAAAATGCATCACCGATCTCTTTAGCTTGCTCTAGAAAACGAGAAATCCTCATCAGTGACTGCCCTGGACGTGGACGAGTAGCCCTCCCCCTCGCTCGCATACGACGAGTAATCCTCATCACTCTCCCTCTCCTTCAACTCCTCAATTCTCTCGGCCGCTTGCTCCATCCCCCACCTCTTCTCCACATTCCACTCGCAACAACACATCCCGATCTTCAGCAGCCTCAACATCTGTCCCTCGCAGCTCCTCCCCATCCCCATCTCCTTGTCGAACACCTCCCCTGTCCACTCCTCCCTCACCACCGAGTTTACCCATGTCGCCAAATCTGCCCCCGGCCCCCGCCCGCTCTTCAAGTAGTTGGCCGGGAACCGCCCCGTCAGCACCTCCAGGATCAGGATCCCGAGGCTCCACACATCGGTTTTCCGAGTTACCCTGTCGTTTTGCATCGACTCAGGGGACTTGTAGGCCACCATGAACTGCTGCGCGTGGTCCCTGTTGATCACTGGGGCCAGCGCATAGTCGGACACCACGGCCTGGAACGTGCCGTCTAAGAGCACGTTCGAGGATTTGAGGTGGCCGTGGGGGAGGGGGAGTAAAGGGAATTCGTTGCAGAGATGTGTGAGGCCTCTGGCCACGCCCTTGATGATTTTGAGGCGCATCGGCCAATCTAGGCCGGGTTGATTAGGTTTTCTTTTGCCTGTTTCAAGTGGAGAGTGAGCAAAATATACGAAATTCGAATAATCAAATTTAATCAAACTGAATTATTGAATTTGGATTTTCATTGGTTAACTTTGTGTTTTCTTTTCAAAATTCCACTTATTCAGTTTGGTTCGATTTAGTTTAGTTTGCTATTTTCAAAATTGAATTCCAATTACTTAAACCGCATCGCATCAAAATATTGAATAAAATCACAAAAAAAAAAAATGGTTTCCAATTTTTAGTTTTTCGATTTTGATTCTAAAAAAAATTGGTTCTAATTTTTCGGACAAATTGATTAGGTAAAAAAATTATAGATTCAAATCCAATCGATTCAATTTTACCAAAATCTGAATTCACAGCCCTAATTTGAAGTTCAAATTTGTTGGAGATTGGACTTACCGTGAAGGTGGCTTGCCAAGCTGCCATTGTTGACGAAATCACTGATCAGAAGCTTCTCCTCTTTCCTGTAATAGAACGCCACCAACGGCAACAGATTTGGGTGCGTCACCCGCCCTAGCTTCCTCATGTGGTTATAAAATTCCTCTTTTCCGACATTAGACATTTGTTTGAACCTCCTCACCACGTAGGGTTGGCCGGTCAGAAGCACTGCTTTGTAAGAAGATCCGAAGCTTCCGCTTCCCAACACCTCTGCTGCCGCTTTCAGCATATCTTCGAGCTCGAATCTCTCTCTCCCGCTCCTCACGAATTGAATCTTCCCCTGCTCTTCTGTGTTTACATTCATCTCTGTTTTTGTTTCTTCGTTTTTGAAGTGCTTTACTGATTTCTGGTATTTCACTGGCCTTGATCGCCGGCGGCACCATACGAGGAGGAGAATGGAGAATGCCGCGACGGCGGCCGCCGCGGATGCTGCTGCAATGAACGCGGTTTTCTTGTACCATTTCTTCGGACATGGAGATAGAGGAGGACCGCATAGGCCGAGGTTGCCTGTGAAAAATGTAGTTGTTGACAATGGCGGACGCAGGCTGAGGGGGGCTTTAACCCCCATCAAGCAAATTTACAGAAAAATAAAAATTATTCCTATAAAATCGTCCAAGTTATCAAATTTTTGGGCCGGTGTTTTGCAAAAGCCCTTATCATCGAATCAAATGATAGAAAAATCTATCTACTAAAAATTTCGAAAAAAAAATCCAATATCAAAAAGGGTTTATTCTATTTTTTGTCCAGTTTGACATATATGTGGAACGAAATGATAAGTTAGCTCGCCAGATCTTTCGGTGGATTCTCGACGTCGTTTAGATCATGAGTTGGAAAGAAAATCCCCACCTAATAATCCGACGAGCTAACTAATATGTTTAGTGGGAACATAAATTACGAAAAATTCAAAAAACGCTCAAAATTGAGAACATAAAACAAGATTAACCCCATCCAAAAATACTACTATGTTGTAAACTCATATACTCCACTATGTATGTTAATGATGCATGATTGAAGAAGTTGACCTCTATTGCATTATTCCCTACTCAACGTGCATCCCATTTTACTTAAATATTCTCTCCTTACTTTACAACCATTTCTTGCAAGGCATGCAACTTCGATTAAAATGATGTAACAAATGTGAAAAATGTTAAGAAAAATTACCAGAAAACATGGTTGCATCCTCGTGACTTAGCACATCTGGGATGGCACCATGAAGCCTATTGTTGGCTAAATTGGCCGTCAAATCCTCCTGCCAAAAGTCTGGTATTTTCCCTTCAAACTGGTTGTTTTGCAAAGTCAGATTCACCAATGGCACTCTTATTAGAGAATTTGGGATCTTCCCTACGAAAGCATTGTTTGCCAAATCCACTTGTCTCAATTTATTCATTCCAATGAAGGCCTTGTCAGGAATTTCACCACTGAAATTGTTATTACTCAGAAACAAACGCCTGAGCCTCTGGAGTTTCTTGATACCGATTGGGAATGGGCCCGAGAAGCTGTTGTTGAAGAGGCTGAGGCTGAAGAGAGGCAACGGGGCGAGAGCTTCCACGTCGAGTCTGCCACTTAAGCTCATGTTTTCGAGCTGCAAGCCACTGATGGTTCCTTCTTTGCAGAGGACTCCATCCCAGTTAGATGAGTTTCCACTGCACAGAGGATCTGGTATTATCTTCCAATTGAGCTTCCCTGCGTTGGTGAGGGAGCTTGCAAAGGTGAAGAGACTCGCCGTGTCGTCGGATGATGATGGAAGAGCATGTACAGAGAGCATGAAGAGGATCAAGAGCCAAGAATGACTTGTGGGAGCCATGATCATGGTGGGAACTATGCTTGTTGCATCAGTTTTTGAGGTTGTTTCTTTTAATGATGGAGGAGGATTACAAGAGATGAAGAAATGTGAAGAAGATTTGGTTGGGATGGTGGGATTGACAAAGTCGGCTAAAATGGATGATTAGCTGTTCTTGGCCGGCTTGTGTTTTCTTTTTTGCTCTGTTTCTTTTAATATGTTTTGATGAGTTTGAATTAGCAATAATGTGTGAGGAGTTTTTCACCTATTTTTCATTGTAAAGAGTGATTGATGGTTTCATTGCCTTTATTAGTTGTCAATTCTCTAGCACAATCTTTATGCATGTACTATATTCTAATCTCATTCTCCCCGTGATATATTGGTCCATTTTGAATCGGTGGGTTTTAAGAAATGTAAATGAAAGTTAGTAGAATATGAGTTTCATTTTTATATATTAACTTTATAATGGAATGTGAGGCTCATTTACAAAAAATAGAAAAGTGAAATAAGACATTTTATTATAAACGTCCACTTTAGCAAAATGAAATATTTTATCGTAGACAAGGAGAATATTTAAATGACAAATATATATATAATAGTGATGTGCATGATTCTTTAATGAAATAAGATATGGTTGCATATTATACAGAATAAAACAAGATTGATATATAAAATATGATCTCTAATATTTCATGAGAGACATTTGTCATATTTGCCGATGATTCCAACTCTAATTTAGGAGCTATACTTTTAGCCTCTTTCATGAACAGTAAAAGATGGAAAATCCAAGAAATTTAATGGTACATAAAATCAGTCCAGAACAAAAAACAAAAGACAAAACACTGTTTGGACATTCTATTTCTATAATCCGGTCTCTAGAGAATTTATTTAGTGCAGAATTGCATCTGATGTTATATATACAAAAATCAAGAAAATTTCGAAAATCAGTTGCATTTCTGGACTAAGTCACAAAGGCCAAAGCTGATTAAGAGTGGTTGAGATAATTCCAATGCAGTATATAAGCTTATCGCCTTGGCGTCTTGTAAAATCGATTTAAACAGCCTCAGCGTTCTTCAAATCTGCCAACTCTTCCGACTCTGTATTGGTCTCCCTGGGCAAGCTCTAAACGACGTTGTTTGTGTTCTTCGCCTCGTGCTGGTGGATTCTTCGTGCGGTTTCTTTGTGCTCATGAAGTATCATCCCCAAGGATTTTGGGTTTCAAGTGCGCGCTTTTGACGCTTCATCCTCGGTCTCTGTTTCTTGGAACCTAATAGTGAAACTATGATTAGATATAGTAAATGTGCAATGCTTAAGCTTAAGCAACTAAATATCCCTAACCCTCAAAAACCTCGAGACAACGTGATTGAAGTTCATTACAAAACTAGTTTTGATTAGATGTGAAGCACACAAAACTAGTTTTGATTAGATGTGAAACATAATGTGCGATGGCATATCGAAGAATGAGTACCAAACAGAAGAATAGGAACCGAACCAATCAAGAATGGAAAGCAAACTCTCTAGATTATATCTACCAGCTTCTATAAGGAACAAAAGACAACGACAAGAAAACCAACCAATAGAGTTTGTTTCTCTTCGATGACCAAATATATAGATTCGAATGAGACTGAAGGCATACAGCATTAGCCTTAACAAAAATCAGGAATAGTTCAAAATTAAGGTAGAACTGCTAAAAAATAGAAAATCTACGTTGACATAAACGAAACTTGAGTTCATTAAGCCATAAATAACCACCTGAACAATAAGTTTCACCACTGCATGAGTATTGTCATCACCTCCACCACTCACCCACACATGCAAACTCTCCAATTATATTGCTTGAAAGAACGCACGCTAAGAAAGTAGCAGTTTATGATAATCAATTCATATTTATAACAAAAGAAACATGTTCTTTGTGCCTCTTTCTATCAGGTATGAACTAGAAGAACATAGAAGGATCATTTGGAACTCCAAGATGCTCGATTTTCCTAGAGAATATAGACACGAGCCATACTAGATCTGACCAACTGCCCATTGTGCCTCCTCTACATTCTTGACGTGAAAATTCAAGGGTGACCACAAGATTTAGTTTGAAGTGCGAAACGATTCTAGAAATCAAACTAATAAAAACCCAAACTTCCTTTTTCTAGTTTACCTTGATTTATGTCCATACACCTTTTCAAGAAATCCAAAATATGATGCATAAACATCCTTAAATTTGATATTTAGGCACATTGTTATTGATGAAATGTTTTAGAATAATCTTGAAACTTTATTCTCTCCTCGACCACACTCAAGGATGATTTGTACCAAAACCCTAACTAAGCAAAAAAAATTCCATTCCAAATTACTATATCACAACAAAATCAGCCTTTCACCATCCCTAAATAGTCCAAATCAAGATACCCTCCTAACCTAATATCCTATATTAACTCACTAATCAGCCTCTGGATTTTGCTTAAGGTCGAGTTAGAATTTAACAGTTGAACTCAAATCTCATCGTTTGAACTCAGAAAGGCTTGAGCACACTCACTCTACCAGCAAGAAATAAAACTTTTAAGCACAGTATACATTATATCAGAGTCATTCAATTTCATCATATAAATTTGTATTTTATAAATAGCTCCACAAATTGAGCCATGAAGAATAATTCTTCAACATTTCAAGTCAGGGCAATCGACATTATTGCAAAATGCACAATCAATTGCATAATTGGAAAGTAACAAGCATAATAATTCCCCCCAAAACTGAAAATAGAACAGTAAAGCAAAAAGAGGGGACAAAAATATATACCGGTTTCAAACAACAACTTAGTCAATTGCCCCTGCGCTTCCGGATCGGTCTCCATAGCTACTTGCTCCTCTTCCTCCGCCACCGCCGCATCGTCGCCGACCTTATCCTCTCCGCCGCCTTCATTCCTTTTCCGTTGGCAGTGACACGCTATCGACGGTGGCTTACAGCTCAGCTGGAACGACCAATCCGGCGGCGCTCCTTGTTTAGCCCGCCTTTAGGCACTGAGCAGCGCGTCCCACTTGCGCTTGCACTGATTCCAGTTGCGATTGACGGCAAGCGCGGTGCAGTTCTCGACGATCTGCTGCCATTTTTGGAAGGAGGGGAGAGTGGCGCCCTACTCCGACTCGACGGCGCTGATCTCGTTCACCAAAACCAGGGATTCCTCCACCGTCCAGTCCGGAGCGGCCTACGACCGGGTGCGGTGCGATTCCTGCGGTTCGCCCATTTTCTTCTTCAGGCTTATTTTAACTTAGGTTAGCTAAAAGTAGGAAAAAAAATATAATGGCTTTTGCTGAGGTGGCAATGGATGCTACATCCAAATGCAGTAATCTGCGCCAGTCAGCCGTTATCGATATTTATTCATGGGTTTCCGGAATAAATTTATTTATTTTATTTTTTATTTAAGATCAAATTTTTATTTGAATAATTATAAATGTATATGAATTATACATATATAATAAGCTTTTTATATATATATATTATATTTAAATCAGTTTATAAATATTAATTAATTTAATATAAATTAATATATTATATATTTATCTTTCTATAAAATTAAAGAAAAAAAATAAAATTTTCAAACTAGATATTTGCATATTTAGAAAAAATTAATTTTTCTATTAGATATCTATATATTGATCTCTAAATCAATTTTGTGGCTTTGTTTATATACATACCGCCGTTATTTTATTACATGGATTATAATAAATGAATCTAAACATATATAGTTATGATTTTGAGAAAAAGTAATTGATAAAGTAAGAGAGATAGAGAAAAAATAGTGAATCATAGTTGTATAAGTTATAAATAGATTGATATTTAGGGATATTGTGTTGTGAGAATTTTTTTATAAATAGAATGAAATTATATTTGGTGGACGAAATAAAATATAAAAACAAGATTATTTTTCGAAGACGGGTGGGGTAATTATTATGAGTTCAACATAGTATCGCCGTAATAAAACAAAAAAATCTTAATAACCGAATAAAACAAAGTTGAAAATAAAAATTGGATTTCCACTGAACCACACAACATAAGACGCACGTGACGCGACAGCGCCGACTTCTGCCGTATGTCAATTCTTTTTTTCTAGTTGCAATTTCAATTCTGCTATAAAATCACCCCTTCAATTCATTCCTTCACCTCCCTCCTTCAACACACAAACAAACAATTTGCAGAGAGAGAGAGAGAGAGAGAGGAATCTCAGTTGATTTCTCTCCCTCTATCATCCATTTCCACTGTCGCCTGCTGTAACAATCCATCATCTTTGAGCTCCCGCATTGCCTTTGATCCTACTCGTTTACCCTTGAGCGCAAACTATCTGAATATCTACTTCGATACTTAATCTACAAAGGAGCGGAAAAGAAGAAGAAGAAATATGGTGTTCTGGATTTTCGGGTACGGGTCATTGGTGTGGAACCCTGGATTTGAATATGATGAGAAAGTGATTGGGTTTGTCAAGGAATACAGGCGCGTATTTGATCTCGGTATGCTTTAATTTTTTGTTGTTATTTATTTAGTTTCAATTTTTCCTACGAATTCGAACTGTGAGAAATGGCGGCAGAGGAAATGAGAGATGGTGGGGATAATGTAATGCTATGGTTTATGTGTGTGAATTTGTGCGTGTAATGTTGTGAAATTGTTGAAACCCTTTTCGTTTTCGTTGATTTTTGATTTGGGGATTTTTTGGGTTTGCAATTTGTGGTAGCACATGTTATCTCGTTGCGATTGGCTTATGATTAGCAGCTTTTGAAGTGAAGCTTTCATGATTCATTTTTGGTGTTTAGGTAATTAGGTTTGGAGTTTATTTGCTGAAAAGGGATTTTTTGTTCTTCCTCTGATGAATTGTTTGTTTAATTGAATGTGATTTTCAGCCTGCATTGATCACAGAGGCACGCCTCAGCACCCTGCTAGAACATGTACCTTGGAGAAAAATCAAGGCTCTCTCTGCGTAAGTTCATTTCTTGATTTTCTCTGTGTGTGTACGCCCGCGCGCATGAGAGAGAGAGAGAGAATCGAAATACCTCAAACAAGTGTCCACTCTTCTTGAAAGAGTTGGTTTACTTTCAAATCTTGGTGGCAAGGTTCTGTAGTTTGATGTTATTAGCTTCAACAGATTAAAGAAATAAACCCCTTTTTGCATGAGAGTATTTTGCTATTGGTTGTACTATTATGACCAAGAACTTCCTTTGCTATGGTCTCTTATCTTGTGGTTTCTTGCATATTGAATTTGTATTTGTTATTAATCTAGTGGGGTGCTGCGTATTGCGTTCGTGGAGGGCCAGATAAAGAAAAGGCAGCAATGGCGGTATGCTCTCTTTTGATCGATATTGGCTTATTTTCCACAAAGCGATCAAATCTTTTCCCCTCCTACATTTGAAGATAAATGTGTCTTGATTTAGTCCCTTGTAATTTCAGTATCTGGAAAGAAGAGAATGTGAGTATGATGAGATAACACTTGTAGACTTCTACAAGGTGAGTTGTGCTCTCAACCATTATGGTGTTTTCGTACCTTTCTAAGGCAAATCTTTGTGTTCTTTTTATTGACATGCTTGTTTCTTTAACTCTAGGAAGGTGAATCTGAGGTGCCCTTGCTCACTGGAGTCATAGTGTGAGTAATTTGTCGCGTTTTCTTCCTTTCCATTTCTCTTGGAAATTTAGCACAACGCTGATAAACCCGTTGTCTCGGATATAGGTTCACTTCCACTCCGGATACAATATCAAATAAGTACTATTTGGGGCCTGCTCCTTTGGAGGAGATGGCAAGGCAGATTGCAACGGCCTTTGGACCTTGCGGGAACAACAGGGACTACCTCTTCTCGTTGGAGAAGGCGATGTTCGACATTGGTAAACCTAAAAATTACAGAAAAAAAGAAAAAGAAAAAGAAAAGACTCATTCTTCAATTCCCTCAAATTTGAAAGGCATTTTCTTTGAGTTTTGAATGATTTATGTGTGAAAAAGGTCATGAAGACGACTATGTGATTGAGCTAGCGAATGCAGTGAGGAAGGTGCTCGGGATAGCCAGTGTCGCTGCGAAGGAGAAGAAGTTGTCGGGTCCTTCCCTCGTTCCTCTGAAGTCGAGCTTGTCACCACTGAAGCTAGCGCCGTTGCCTGAGGCAATCGCGATGGATTCTTGAAAGCTGCTGCTAACAACACCAAGTAACAGTTGAATGTTGAAGCTTTGTTTTATGTAACAAAGTTGCTTTCTACTGATTTAGGTAAGGGTCTTTCTCTTCCATCAAATTTAGTTCAGATTATCAACAGAACAAAGCTGTTAGAGTATTGAGGCAAAAGTATCCTTGTTTTTGCCTAGAATTTTATGTTGTTTCCATCATCAAAGAAGCAAATCAAATCCCACTTTTTATTACATGACTAATGTATGTATTTTCAATTCTTATGTTTGAGTTGCATGAATAACTATGATTATGTGACTTTATGTCTGTAAAAAAATAGAATATTTGAATATAAAAATCATAAATTTGAATTTCATCAATAAATACTCCCTCCATTTTTATTTAAGGTGTCCCAATTTTTATTTTTATTTCAAGAATAGACTTATAACATCCTTACCATTTTATCCCTACTTAATACTTTTGTAATTGGATAATTAATTGTAATTAGTTATATTAATTACAACATAAAAGCAAAGTTTAACAAAAACGAACTTTCAAAAGTGTAAAATTTATCAAAATGGCATTATATATATATATATATATATATATATATA